>CM041001.1:3545842-3566352 GCA_022985145.1 Pangasius djambal | reverse complement strand
TGCTCCATTTTGTAGTACTTCATATTCTGCCAACAAAGTGATCTTAAACTGATTGTGAATTGACACATGAGGATTACTTCAGAATGCATTCTTCCCATTTTGGCTCTACGTTTATAGGAGTAGCCAGCTGCTGTCTTCACTTCCCGAATCTTCTGTTTCCTCACATTGAGTGAAGGTCGGGAGTGTGCACTTCCTCTGAAGGATCACTGACTTCACCATTATTTATTCGGTGCAGTTGTCTGGATGAAGTGTGGATAGCATTCTGAATCAGGATTGTGATTAAAGCAGTTTGTTAAAGTAAACATATAACGGAGTGTGTGTCATGGTGTGATTTATTCTGAGCAGGCAGTTTGTGCATGTAGTCAGGGTTGGATTTCATAACCAGCATGTGAGGGCTAAAATTAAACTCTGACCAAGAATCACTGTGGTTTCTGTGTAAAAGTGGATTGGGGGATGATGCTGGATCGATTCATGATACACATTGGACGGTATTAAAATGATGATTTTTAAATATCAAACTATGTTGTACGTTAAATTATTGGTATGCACTCAGTTTATAACTTTATAACAGTGTTAATGCCGTATTTCGTGCATTGGGTTGTGAATGCTTATTAATGCACCAGTGAAATGCAAATGTTTATTAATGAATTAATGAGATGCGAAAGCCTTCTAACACACCATTGGGGTTCAAATACTTATTAACACACAATTGGGCTATGCTTATTAATGTAACATCGGTGTGTGAATGCTTATTAATGTAACATCGGTGTGTGAATGCTTATTAATGTAACATTGGGTTGTGAATGCTTATTAACACACCACTGGGTTATGAATGCTTATTAACACACCACTGGGTTGTGAATGCTTATTAATGTAACATTGGTGTGTGAATGCTTATTAATGTAACATTGGGTTATGAATGCTTAACAACACACCACTGGGTTATGAATGCTTATTAATGTAACATTGGTGTGTGAATGCTTATTAATGCACCACTGGGTTATGAATGCTTATTAATGCACCATTGGGTTGTGAATGCTTATTACTGCACTATTGGGTTGTGAATGCTTATTAACACACCACTGGGTAATGAATGCTTATTAATGCACCATTGGGTTGTGAATGCTTATTAACGCATCACTGGTTTGTGAATGCTTATTAATGCACCATTGAGTCATGAATGCTTATTAATGCACCACTGGGTTGTGAATGCTTATTAATGCACCACTGGGTTGTGAATGCTTATTAACGCACCATTGGGTTGTGAATGCTTATTAATGCACCATTGAGTCATTAATGCTTATTAATGCACCACTGGGTTGTGAATGCTTATTAATGCACCACTGGGTTGTGAATGCTTATTAACGCGCCACTGGGTTGTGAATGCTTATTAACGCGCCACTGGGTTGTTAATGCTTATTAACGCGCCACTGGGTTGTTAATGCTTATTAACGCGCCACTGGGGTGTGAATGCTTATTAACGCGCCACTGGGGTGTGAATGCTTATTAACACGCCATTAGGGTGTGAATGCTTATTAATGTGCCATTAGGTTGTGAATGCTTATTAACGTGCCATTAGGGTGTGAATGCTTATTAATGTGCCATTAGGTTGTGAATGCTTATTAACGTGCCGTTGCGATGGGAGTACTTATTATTGTTTTTCTGACTTGTGAATGCTGCTGAGTGTACCCATGGGGACGCGATTGTTTATTAACGCACCACTGGGTTGCGAATGCTTATTAACGCACCATTGTTTTGTGAGTTCTTCTTACACACCATTCAGTTGTGAACGCCTAACGCACACACCCTATTGCGTTGTAAAGTGACACATCATTCAGTCACTAGTGCTTAGCATACCATTGATGTGTCTAGTGTTTCATTAAACCTGTTTTACTCTATGTGTGTGTGTGTGTGTGTGTGTGTGTGTGTGTGTGTGTGCGCGTGCACTGCTCTGGGAACTGTTTGACATTTCGGCTGAGGTTTGATGCTACAGTTCCTCAGGAAACTCTCGAGTCAGCACTTCAGCTCCTGCACGTGTGATGGACCGAAAACGAACAGACAACATGTTGAAAATGACAGAAGCAACATGAGCTCATTAGTCACGTCAGATCTTTTTATAGGAGTAATCCACATGTGCATGCAACGGATTAATGATTAAGGGCTAAGTGTGTATTAACTAGAGACTAGAGACAAGTGATCAGCATAAGGTCATTCACTGTTATTGTTGAGAAGTGACCAGTCGAAAGAATGACACACATGCTCATGTAGCGACTGGAAAACACACCTTCCCAGTTTGGCAATTCATGCCAAAATAGACAAAATAGATAAAACCTGACTACAGTGGCACTAGTAAGCTGTTACACTACGTTCCAATTATGTGGGTTTTTTTGGTCCTAGTTATTTTTAGGAACATGGTACCAACAGGAACTGAGGGTACATCTGTGACATAATAAACATCAATTCTGTTATATTACTCATACTGCATAAGGCATTGTTTTGCATTTTAATAACATCAGCGTCACTTTAACTGTTATTCATTCTAATCACCTCTCAAGGTGATTCAGAAATAAACTAGAACTGTGTGTTTTTTTCCCTCATGTGCGGTGAGTAACACGTTGAACGAAGCGATTTAGGACACGACTAGCACTATGGGAGGAGAAAGTTGAAGTTTAGGGGAAGTGTGAAGTAGCTGTTGTAGTTGTTCTGAGATGCTCTCTTAAAGTGGAGGTTTTGGGAAACAAGCTATTTTTTGAAGCACGTATACAAAAGTTTGTGTGTGTGCGTGAGTGTGTGTGTGTGTGTGTGAGAGAGAGAGAGAGAGAGAGAGAGAGAGAGAGAGAGCGCGAGAAGGGCTGGGGTTGACCCGAATGACGGAGAGGAAATGGTGAGTGGGATTAGTGAGGAAGAGAAGCCGGCGCTGACGTGTCATGCTGCTGTGTTTACGGAAGCAGAGAGAGGAGACGCTGCTTCACATCTTATAAAAGACAGGAAGAGAAAGCAAGACAGAGAGAGAGAGAGAGAGAGAGAGCAGCTGTGTTTACACTCAGTAATGTGTTTGGGTAGAAGCCTAATATTGACTCCTGGTGCACATTTTAGGTCAGATTCTTTAAGGTATTGGTTGCAAAATATTCAATGGAACCCCCAAATATGGGTGGGTGACGTGACAAATACGTCATAGCGCGATATTTGAAGGCATTTCTACGACACGCTGATTTTTTTCTCACTGCCAGCAATACAGTAGTGTTGCGTTTTAAAAACCTGCTCAGTGATGCTTTATTCGATGTGTATATTATAAAATAATGATGATAATAATAATATTTACTATTTCTAATTGGTAAATCAATATTTGACACTGAAAATGAGCAAAACATTAAATTTTGTGAAACACTGAAATGTTTTTAAAGATCAAGTACAACATTTTGACATCATGTCAGCTGCTTCCACTTAGGTTGTAATTAAATGTATTAAAAAAAACAAAACAAATAAAGCTACAATGATATCCACAATATCTCTGAAAAGCATATTGTGTCATAATTTATTACAGTGTCGATATTATGTCGTCATATCGCCCAGCCCTACCCCAAACCTCGCAAAATAGCCACTCTAAAAATAATTGATAGTAATAAAATAAAAACACGTAAATAATAGTTTTAGGATTATGACTGCGTTTAACAGGCGACAGTGTGGCAGCTGTCTGCATGAACTATGTGAGGATAGTGTGTGTAACGCTAATACTCCTTTACCCGAGGTGTGGGAGGAAGGATTTCTGTTTAGTTACACTTTTCCGCACTTTCCGGTTTCTCGATCGCATGACAAGCTGAGTTTTTTTTTTTTTT
Organism: Pangasius djambal; assembly: GCA_022985145.1. NCBI lineage: Eukaryota > Metazoa > Chordata > Actinopteri > Siluriformes > Pangasiidae > Pangasius > Pangasius djambal. The sequence goes on along the minus strand of CM041001.1, from coordinate 3,562,516 downwards.
TCTTTCTCTTATTAACTTCGAGAGATTTAAAAAATAAGAGAGAGAGAGAGAGAGAGAGAGAGAGAGGCTGGTGAGGAAACAGCTGCTTTAATGGAAGATAACTCGTTTCCCACACGTTCCACAACATTAAACGTAACTTTAAACGGATAAAAATAGCCATTCACGTGGTAAAATGGGGATTTTAGTCGTTTATTTGGAAAACAAATGCTTTGTTGGCTTTCTGTAACGTGTAAATTCTGCCCTGGCTGTAACATCTGGATAAACTCTCACACACACATCAGACTGTCGCGACTATGATTTCACGTTTAAGAGTTTAAAAAAAAAATAAAAAAATTAATGACCAAATTCCACTTTCCTCTGAAATCTCTTTTTCAGATCCAGACGTTTGGCGTGGAAGCACCATGCAAAACAGTTGAAGACCTGACGAGTGGCGTGGTCATGGCTCAAGTTCTGCAGAAAATGTTAGACGCGCACGCACACACACACACACACACACACACACACACACACACACACAATACTACGTGCACACACTCAGGGCATGACTTGACCTGAATGGCCCACCTACGTCTCTGCTGAGTGTGTTCTGTGTTCCACCGAAGCCAGCTGATACACACACACACACACACACACACACACACACACACACACACTTCTCGGATGCTGAATCGTCTAAACTGTCTTTTTTTTTCTCTCTTCCTCAGAGACGTAGTGTACTTCAGCGACAGCTGGATAAGCCGCATCAAGTCTGAAGTGGGTGATAATTGGAGGTTAAAGGTGAATGAGCGCTTTGGGGTTTGCGCTTTGTTAGCGTGATTTGAGAACGTGTCCTGCTCAGTGTAGTGCACACTTTCCCTTTTTTCACACTGTTTATTTCCTTCTATTCCAGATCAGTAACCTAAAGAAAATATTAAAAGGCATTTTGGATTACAACCATGAGGTAGGAGCTTGTTCACATTTCCAGTAAATATTAGATGTTGCCTTACAGTGAGGGAATGAGTGCACACTTTCCGGCTCTAAGTGTCCCTGCTTAGGGAGCTGCCTCCTGATTGGAACATAATTCATACATCTTTCTTGTTCTGTCTTTCTCTCTCTCTTTCTCTCTATCTCTATGCGTCTCTCTCTCACTGTCTCTCTACCTCACTCCTTCTGGCTGTCTCTCTCACCCCATTTCATTCTCTCTCTCTCTCTCTCTCTCTCGCTTTTGATCGCTCTCTCCGTCTCTCACACACACTGTCTCTCTCTCCCTCTCTTTCTCTCATTCTCGCTTTCTCTGCCTCTTTGTCTCTCTGACACTTTTTATCTGTCTCATTCTCTCTCTCTCTTGCTGTCTGACTCTCTCGCACTCTTTCGCACTCTTTCTTTCAGTTTCTCTCTCCCTCTTCCTCTTTCTTGCTGTCTCTCACTCACTCTGTCCCCTTTTCACTTTATTTCTCACACACCATGTTCCCCACTCTGTGCCCCGAGTCCCCCTGGGATAGGCTCCAGGCTCCCTGCGACCCTGTGTAGGATAAGCGGGAAAGAAAATGGATGGACATACACACACACACTGTCTCTTTTTCACTCTATTTCTCACGCATACACACTGTCTCTCTCTTTTTGTCGTGCTCTTTCAATCCGTGTCTCTCTCTGTCTGTTGTCCAGGTTCTGGGACAGCAGATTAATGACTTCACCCTGCCTGATGTCAATCTGATCGGGGAGCACTCGGACGCAGGCGAGCTCGGCCGCATGCTGCAGCTCATACTCGGCTGTGCTGTCAACTGTGAACAGAAGCAAGGTGTGTGTGTGTGTGTGTGTGTGTGTGTGTGTGGCCTGTTCAAGCAGCAAGAGTCATTTGGCCAAAACTTTTGGTGAACGCATGTTTCTGCAGATTGTGGTAACCACCAAAAATTTAAACATGAGCTCTTAAACATTTAAATATGCCTTGAATGCGTAATATTTCATATTTGTATGCATATGCGAAGGGTGAAATTTGTTTAGATAGCCATGAAGCAAACGCACTCTACATTTAAACCTGACTCGCTTTATGAACATCTTCTAGAGTACATCCAGACCATCATGATGATGGAGGAGTCCGTGCAGCATGTCGTCATGACAGCCATTCAGGAGGTAACATGAACACCAACCCCGGCTCGCACTGACCCTGCGTTTCTTAACGCTCACATTCAACGTGTTCGTTTCTGTGTTTTGTAGCTGATGAGCAAAGAGACACCAGTTTCGGCAGGAAATGACTCCTACGCTGATCTGGACAGGCAGGTAAGTTTTGTTGTATTTATTATTATGATGATCTTTTCTTTCTCACTCCTAGACCCCAAAAAATTGGAACTGTCTAGCAAAACTGTATCTCATTGCTCTTCCATCTTCTTCAGAACCCAGGTTTACGTTTTCTTCTCCTCACAGCACTTTCAAATTCATTCTTCTGGTAAGATTGTGTGCGAAATAGAAGAAGGAAATAAAGGGAACTTGGGTGTAGAAAAAAGTGTGACCTAATTTAAGCTTTAAAATTAGATCATAATATTAAATTGTTAGGGGTCCAAGCACTGGGTAGTGGAAGGTTTTCATTTTTGTTAAGATTTTTACACTCCTATAAAAAGTTTCATCACTTTAAAGTTTTTTTTTTTTTTTTTTTGTTCCAGTATGTTCCCTTTTACTAACTTTGAACACTGTACAGAACCTGTGAGTGCAGTAATGTTAAAAATGTCAAGGTAAACGAGTGCTTGGACCCTTTATTTAAGCTTCATGATTAGGCCTCGATATTCTTAGGGGTCCAAGCACTTAATACTGGAAGAGTTTTACACTCCAAACAAGGTTCCGTCAAACACCGTAAAGTGTTCTTTCATTTTTTTAATGTTCCAGAGCGATCCATTTTGGACATCTTTAACGCTATAAAGAGCCTTTGAGCGTAGTGCAATGCAGTTTTATTTGTTTTGCTTGGACCCCCGGTGATCGCCACTCATCACTATGTTGCTGTATTTTAAACTGGTAACGTCTCGTTATTTATCTCATTTGTGCCGTCAGCTGAAGAAGACGGTGGAGGAGCTGAACGATGCTCTGGCTTCTAAAGAGGAGATTGCTCAGCGCTGCCACGAGCTGGACATGCAGGTAAACATCTCCGCTCAGTAAGCTGCTCTAAACTCCATTAGTTGTCGTTTTAAATGGCTTTGCTTCTTTGGTTTTGAATATGCTCGGTTTTATCTTGCTTTTTTTTATTTTATTTTATTTGATTTTTAGTTCCTTAAAGGATAACTCCAGCATTTTTAATCTCTATCCACTGCAGACTTGTCAATATTTCTGCATTTTGCATAGGAGCTCACATTTTTAATATCGGCGTACGCTGCTATGAGTTATCAAAAATATAACAAAAAAAAATAGCAGTCTTCTTCCTCCGCACTCGTCCCCCCTCCATAACAATACCTGAGCTAACTGATGTGAATCTGGAATGACTGACAGTTGCTTAGGTGTTTTGATCTCTCCAATATTAACTCACCTGGAAGCCCCGCCCCCCTTTTCTCCACCTCACTTTAGTAATCGCACGTCTCGAATTTCCAGCTTGAATGCTGCAGCGTCGCTTTCTCTCACGGTGAGTGGAGAATGTTTTGAATTCATTAATGTGAAATAAAATCAATCGGCGCAGGTTTGGGTTCGTTAACTTTTGACAATTATAAACATATGTTTATTAGGAATACCACCAAAAAAAACTTCAGCTGAAAATAGTGAGAAAAAAAAACACGCCACTGGCAAAGTGAAAAAATAGGGCCTACAACTAAGTGTAAAACCTAGCACTTTACAAACAATTTTAAAGGTAATGACAATTAAAAAGTGAATAAAAATGCTGTTGGCTCTCCTGCGTCGGTCAGAGCAGGCGTTTTTTAAGCCGAGCATTCAAGCCCATCAGCGTAGAAACTGGAGTGTGCGTATATAAGGAGTTGTACGGTTTTTTGAGGGATTAAAAGCAGCCGTTCTGTTTACTTCAATTGTAGACACTATTTGCTATAGGAAAGTCACTTTCTAAGTGTCTACTTCTTAACTAAAACACATTAGCGCCAGCTTTTTCCCCCTCCCAACCACCTGGTGGTTACAGTAAAACCCTGTATATATGCACACTATAGTTTCTGAATTGAAGAAGATTTGTGAGAGGGCTGTGTAGAAAATCATACAGTCATGTCGTGTATGGCTGATGTTGATGAAGTTGTTGTCATGATTACCTCTTTGGACTCAGTGCAACGTGAACCTGCCCTAAACGGGTTTTCTGCCCTTTCCTAAGAGTCACGCCAGGCTTTTTTGTGGTAATCTCAAACTGCATATGCTACAGATCCAGTGGATAAAGATTAGACTGAAGAATGTTGTACTGTTCCTTTAAGGCTTCCTTTGAGATTCCCTTTAAGTTTTTAAGATATGCAGAAACATGGCTATAGAAGCGCTGCAGCTTCCGTTGCAGATTAGTTTCAGACGCACATCTCTACTTTCACTCAGACCTCTAAAGTTTGTCCTTACAGTAAACCCAGGAGGTGACGATTGAGTGCAGCGCTTCTCTGTAGCTCAGAGCCGGGGCCGGTAAGCCTCGAGCTCCGCGTCGCATCCCAGCCGTCGGCCATGTTGTAAAGTTTAGGAAATGTATTTCCACATGTTTGTTTCTTTGTTCTCTTCTTTTTTCCCCCCCTTCTCTATCTTTTCTTTTCTGACCCTCTGCCTTGCTTTGAAGGCGTACCTCGTCCAAGAGGAGCGTGATAGGCTGAGATTAGAGTTTATTGAACTAGAGGAGAGGGTAATGTTCCTCCCTTTTTTTCTCTCCTCCTGCTCTTTTTCACTCACTTGTTATCCAGAGTTTGCACCTCGCTTCCTATAACATCCCTCAGTAGCAGGCAAACTCTCTAGTGTGTGTGTGCGCGTGTGTGTGTGTGTGTGCGCGTGTGAATGTGTACGTGTGCGTGCGTGAGCGCGTGAGCGTGCAGCTGCTTCTTAGTGCCACTAGTGTCGCTTCACAAACTAATCTCACCCTCACCTGTGTGCGAATGCCCCTGGGTTCCCATGGCAACAGCAGACTGTGCTTACCCATGAGTCTTTGCAGTGATCATGGGCATCACAGATTCCGTACTCAGTCCCATGAGCCAGATTGTTTTGAAACTATTTGTAGGATTAAAATATTTACTGTACTTTCCTGGGACTAAGATGGCACATTGTCCTTTTTATCAGTTTATAGCTACCTTTAATGTTCTGGAAGATTTAACACAAGTTATCATTTGTGTTATAGCCGCTTTAAACAGTTGCTCCGTGACCAGCATCTGTTTCTTATCTGACTCTTGACTTTATTAAGAGCGAAAAGCTTAATGGTAGAAAGCATAATGTTAGAAAGCGCTGACACTGGAGACTCCTTCCATAAATAAACCCCTATCTTTTTTTTACAGAAAATGTCTTTGTTCCTTTTCTTTGTTTGTTTGTTAAATAATAACATTTTTTTTTAAAAAAAAGTTAATTATTAGGTTTAGATTGTGTCAGGCCGTTATACAAGTCCCCGTGAATGAGCTGGTACTGTAGAAATTATTTTATAAATCTAAATTTTGATGCTTTGTTTCGAAATTTTATATCAAGTTGAATTAAATTTGTGTTCCACTATTTAAGTTAGTATTTAAAGCATTAAAACTTGAAATTTAAAAATTATATAAGATACACGAAATTCTGAATTCAGTTCATGTCTTGTATGATCGACTACATTATGAGGTCAGTGGAAAATTTGCAGCTATTTAAGTTTATTAAAAAAAAAAAAAACAACCCTTTAAATGGCTTCTGCGTGTAAATCTGCAGGCTGTGACCGTCTCCTTCTCCTCCTGTTTCCACCCTGTGGAGTGAGGCTTCATGATTGCCGTGTTCCGAGCACATTACATCCACGTTAATCTGCATGAAACCCTACTGACGTCGTCTTCCCATTTTTTCTGACATTTTGTGCTTGCTTTTTGTTTTAACTTTTGGTTTTGTGTTTTAAACGATTAACCATAAATCCACTGATTATTATATGATAATGTGTTATATCTGTATAGATGAATTTTAAAATGTAGTTAGAATAAATATTTCCTTCAGTCCAGACAGAGTGATACACACATAGAGTGTGTACTTTTTTTGTTAGACTGGATGCAGCCTGTAATTGTTTATTAATGACTTCTTCATGTTGCTGGATGATTCTTGACGTTCCCTTGTGTTCTCTCTCTCTCTCTCTCTCTCTCTCTCTCTCTCTCTCTCTCTCTCTCTCTCCCTCCCACTCCCTCCATCAGGTGGCGGCTCTGCAGGAGGAGAAGAGCAGCCTGCTTGCCGAGAATCAGGTCCTGATGGAGCGTCTCAACCAGTCCGACTCCATTGAGGACCTGAACAGCCCGGCCGGGAGGCGGCACCTCCAGCTACAAGCACAGCTGGAGCAGCTGCAGGAGGAGACGTTTAGGTGAGAGATGGAGATAGAAGTCTGAGCTAAAAGAGTTGTTTACCTCCTGCGACTTGGAAACGAGTCGTTTCTATGGAAACGCACACGCTCACTGGTTAAATAACACTCAACATGGCTGTATTAGACAGAACCCGCCCCCTGGCCTACATCTAGCCTACACACTGATGTGTGTGCTGATGCAGGGCTAAACGGCAAACCTGTGCTGTATGATTTCTGCCAAACTCCACGCACATGTTGGCTAACGCTAATACTAGCTAATACGGCTTGTTGCGACAGGATGAGCGAGTGGGATCTCTCTCATCTGAGCTGGGAGTGTCATGCTCTGCCCTTCCCTCTGGCTCCCGAGGGCCTCAGCCCCATTCAGGCCCTGCCCCAGTGGAGGTAACTGCAGCTAGCATGGGCACAGAGGGCACACGGGGCATAGACACCCACCCTCTCACTGGGGCACTTCACGGGCTCGGGGGATGTTGATGGAGCTGACAGCCGTCTGTTTTTCACACTTGGGTCACAGTTGGTCCACGTTTGCTCGGATATGTGCTCAGATTCATCACGTTTATTTTATTTTAGCACAGTGGTGTTGGAGAAATGTTTGCTCTCAGCTTTCCTTTGGACACGATTTAACTGTCTCATGATTGTGTGCGTTTTCGTGTGCGTTTTTGTGTGCATATGTGCCAGGCTCGAGGCGGCAAAAGACGACTACCGTATTCGCTGTGAGGAGCTGGAGAAGGAGCTCCTGGAGGTCAAAGGTCAGAACGAGGAGCTGACGTCTCTGGCTGACGAAGCTCAGTCCCTCAAAGATGAAATGGACGTCCTGAGGTGAGACACCAGCATGGATTCTGAGGTCATGACCCTGGACTGGACTGAGACTGGTCCCTATCTCTCAGCTGTCTGTCTTTTCATCTGTTTTTATCTCTGCTCCTTTGCCTCAATCTCTGTCTGCTTTCTTCTCCATCTCTCTCTTGCTCTCTCTCCCCTTCTCTCTGTCTCTCTCTTTTAGAACCTTCACTGTCTGTTGTTTTGTCTCTCTTTCTTTCTCTCTGTCTGTTTCTTTCTGATTCCTTTTTTCCTTTCTCTTGGTCTGACTTTCTTCATCTGACTGTCTTTGTCCCTTTGCCTTATTGTCTTATTTCCTTCTCTGTCTTCATCTGTCTCTGTGTTTTCCTTTGTCTGTCTGTCTTGTCCTCTGTTCATCTGTTTGTCTTTTCCTCTGTCTCTTTTTGTCTGTTTCTCTGTTTGCTTTTCTGTCCGTCTATCTCTCTGTCTCTTTTCTGTGTCGGTCTGTCTGTCTTTTTCTCTGTCTGTCTTTCTGTCCCTTCCATCTCTTTTTTTTTTTCATCTTGGTCTGTATTTTTCATCATCTGTCTTTCTCTCCATTCCTTTGCCTCACTGTCTGCTGGTGTATTTCTTCCTTCTGTCTCTCTTTCTCTCTCCATCTTCATTCTGTCTGTCTCTCTCTCTCTGTGTGCCTCTGTGTGTAGATCCTTCTCCTCCTGTCTCTCATTATGTCTGCACTGTGTGTCTCTTGTCCTGCAGACACTCGTCTGATAAGGTGGCGAAGTTGGAGGCGCAGGTGGAGTCGTATAAGAAGAAGCTGGAGGATCTGGGGGATCTGCGCAGGCAGGTGAAGCTGCTGGAGGAGAAGAACACCAGCTACATGCAGAACACCGTGAGCCTGGAGGAGGAGCTACGCAAAGCTAACACGGCCCGCGCCCAGCTGGAGACCTACAAGAGACAGGTACACACACACACACACACACACACACACACACACACACAGTCACAGAGTGCTGGGAGGAGGATGTGGGTCAGCAAACCACATTCATTAAATTATCCTTCAATACAGCTTATCCTTGATCACACTCCGCATGCCTCATATCTCTCATATGAGTTAACGATGTTGGGTTCTGTAGGTGGTCGAGCTCCAGAACCGGTTGTCCGAGGAATCCAAGAAAGCCGACAAGATGGAGTTTGAGAGCAAGCGACTGAAGGAGAAGGTGGATTCGCTTCAGAAGGAGAAAGACGTAAGGCTGAATCATCTCTCGGAACATTTCTGTGCAGAATATTTAATGGATAATGTGCTAGCGTCCAGGATTTCTGCAGCCGCGAAAAGATAATAAATGCCTTTGCTGTGACGTCGCGAGTCAGGAAGCACCTGCAGAGATGAGCTGATTACACTGATTACATCTGAACATGCCGCGAGACAGCCGTTTGCCCCAGGAATGAGCATCAGATGCGTTTTTTTCCTTTTCTTTCTTGTTTTGCTCTTTCTGTGCTGCTGAGTCTCTTCCTGTGCTATTATCCCACACAGACACACACACTTTTCCTGTTCTGTCTTTTGCTTTTGTTTTGTTTTTGTTTTTTTTTAATAATTTTTTATTTATTTTTATTTTTTTTCCTGCTCATCCTTTATTTGCTCTTTGAAGCACGGGGTCTGTTAACGTTAAACTAAGCAGTTCATCTCTAACGAATTTATGGGAAAGGATTTAGATCTGGATGCTTGGTAATTCATGCTGAAGACAAAAAATAGATTGCTAGAGAACAAAATGTCATTAGAGAAACAGAAAAAAGAGAACATTACAGAACAAAATGTTAGAGAGCCTGCGTTTACATTCAGGAACATGATTGGCTCTTGTGTGTTATGATGTAATAACTCTTGCTTCTGTCACGTTTACAGTTACACGTTTTGACGTTAATATTAAGTCTTGGTTAGGATTTGTATTTAAGGTAGGGTTTTTAATGTAAACGTGATAATGGTGAAGTGTGTGTGTGTGTGTGTGTGTGTATTTGAGTATGTGAATATATTTGTGTGTGTGTGTGTGTGTGTGTGTGTGTGTGTGTGTGTGTGTGTGTGTGTGTGTGTGTGTCTCTGCAGCGGATGAGGACAGAGCGTGACTCTCTTAAGGAGACGATCGAGGAGCTGCGGTGTGTTCAGGCCCAGGAGGGTCAACTCACCTCAGGTCCGAAACAGTTTACACTAAATTATGCTGCATTACAAGAGATAAATGGTGTGGTGTGTGTGTGTGTGTGTGTTTTTGCCGTGTTTAATGTGTGTGTGTGGGTCAGTAGGTCTGGTTCCACTGGGCAGCAGCGAGGCCTCGGATTCACTTGCAGCAGAAATTGTGACCCCAGAGATCCGGTATGTTCCCTACTGATACTCCTTATACCAGAAACACACACACACACACACACACACACACACGCACACACACACGTGCTCACTTTATGACTTTTACAGGTTTACACAACAAGCGTGCATGCTCGCTGATTAATCCACAGCATCAGCACTTGAATCATTCGCTGAGAAACAGGCTTTATTCCAACAAATATCAGGTCAAACTTGTGCTCCATACACATGCATACGACTAAGAAAGGTGTTCATACTGTGTGTGTGTGTGTGTGTGTGTGTGTGTGTGTGTGTGTGTGTGTGTGTGTGTGTGTGTGTGTGCATGGAAGGGAGCGATTGATCCGTCTACAGCACGAGAACAAGATGCTGAAGCTGAATCAGGAGGGATCGGACAACGAGCAGATCGCGCTTCTCAAGAGTCTGCTGGAGGACGCAAACGCCAGGAAGAACGAGCTGGAGACGGAGAACAGGTTTCTCTCTCACACACACACACACACACACACACACACACACACACACACACACAGGTAAACAAGGACAATTGTTACAGCAGTCATTGTACTCTCTCTCTCTCTCTCTCTCTCTCTCTCTCAGGCTGGTGAATCAGAGGCTCTTGGCAGGTCAGAGTCAGGTGGAGGAGCTGCAGAAGAGTTTACAGGAGCAGGGCTCGAAAGCGGACGATGTGAGTAACTGATGTTTCATGTTTCTCAGGAAATCACCAAGTGTCCTGTTGTCCTGTGAGTCCGTCTTTTTCAGAGTGCTTTCAGCTGCTCTATGGCGTGATGGACTTTGCATCGCCCCATCAGACCTTTCACTGACTTACTGAAGTGAAGGAACTAAATTGGCAGGAATTTTGTTTTAAAAAAAAAAAAAAAGGAGATTATTTAATATTAATGTACAGCGCATTTGTTCAAGCCCAACGGAGTCACTCCGTCTCTCACCTCCAAAAACTAAATCGTAGCAGACAATTTACTTTAATCTCTCTTTAACAAGAGAAGTGTGTGTTTCACCTAGAAGTCGCTCAGTAGCTGCTGATGGTTTGCATCGTTACTCACCGGATTTGTTTTCTCTCCATCACTAACACTCTCACCTTGCTTTTTTTTTTTTTTTAAACGTACTCTGCATGTGTGTATATAACACTTACATCTGATTTAAATTTGAATGTCAGTGAGCCTGTGATTTAATTTATAAACAGAGCGAGCGTTCGCAATATGACAGTGACATCATAAAGTTCTCAGCTCGGCTTATTTGAGCGAGTCATGCTGTTGGCTTCGCTGTTCATTCTGTTTAGAGGTTAAAGGTCATCTGTCCCTCCATGAGCGTCTCTCTTCGTCCTTTAATTTGGTTCTCTCTTGACTTCATCCATTCCACGCCCTCTCTCTCTCTCTCTCTCTCTCTCTCTCTCTCTCTCTCTCTCTCTTATTGCGGACAGGCCTGTGTCAACTCGAGCCCTCTTTTCTCTCTCTCACACTCACTCCTTCCTCAGGCGATTGTAAGTACAGCATGCAGCCACTTTGTTGCTCTTTTTCTCTGTCTCTTGCTTCACGGTGCAGCTTGCATGCTGATGCTAAGACACACCCATAGAGCAGCTGCATGATGAGTGGTTACTGTCTCAAGCTCCAGTCAGGAAGCATTAGGCATTTCCATATCCATCTTTTGGAAATTTTATGATTCAACAAAATACTGTTGTTATTATTATTATTATTATTATTATAGAAGAGGATAAATCATATGTTCATTAGCTAATCCAGTGGGCAAGAGGATGCTCCAGTGTGCTGCCGAGTCCTGTGTTTTGGTTGCCTGGAAACCCAGCTGGCTAAATGAATGGTAGCTAAATGAATGGTAGCTAAATGAATGGTAGCTAAATGAATGGTAGCTAAATGAATGAGTGTATAAATTCTTGTAGAGAGGACGAATTTCTGTAACCATATTATTCTCATCCAAAACGGTTCGCAATTAGCACATCGTGTTTGAGTTGTGGTGTTCTGTCATAACGTACGTACAACCATTTGAGTCTGGACAGCATTTTAAAAAATTTCTCTCAATATGTTTAACTACGTACGAGGTGACGCATCATACGCATTGAGCCTGCAGGAGAGTTATATAACGACTATGGCTCGGTTCCATCAGTTTTTCCTCTTACTGGCATGTTCCAGATTGTTAAAAGACAGTCTGTCATCCGTGCACCCCGGGTTCGTTCTACCATCAGCCAGCTCACACCCGGGCCGATGTGTGTAGTGCAGCAGGTGGTAGGATTCGGACGTACTTGCTGTAGTAACAGCATGAGGTGCATTACTACAAACATACATTCATACACACCAAGTTAAAGGGGTTTTAGCGTTTGTTTTTTTCCCTCTGGTTGTTGAACATATTTGCGTGAATAAAAAAAGAAATTAGCTCGTCCCGGGCGCTCGGCTACCGAGTTGTACACTGCTGTATGATAAAGATGCGTAAGAAGATGGCGTCATCGAGTTATCAAAAGAGGACGTGTTTATTCCAGTCACGTCTTATTACATCCTCTCTTTTCTGCTTCTTGTGAGATTTCCATTCTGATTATAGATAAAACCAGAATTTTAAGTGATGCTCTTTTTTTTTTTTTTTTTTTTTTTTTTTTTTTGTTTTTTTTTTTTTTTTTTTTTTTTTGCTGACTGGAGCTTTTAATTGGTTCATTTAAAGAGAGAGAGAGAGAGTGAGAGAGAGAGAGAGAGGGGGAGATGAGCAACGGAAATCCATTTCACAGATCGATTCATAGCCACATGACTGGGTGCCTACTCATTAGCTAACTAATGCTAATGAGTGAAGACGAGGTTTATGTGACAGCTTTTTGCCAGCTTCTGCACGACCAATCCAGAGAAATCGAAAAGCCCATTAGATTTGGAAAATAAACAAAATGTAATGCAGTATCAGCTTTTTTTTTTTCCCCTCTCAGTTGGGAATGGTTTATGGTCTGTCGCTCTCGGGGCACATCGTTACAGTCGATGATCTGGATTGAATAGTCAGTTGGATGCTGCTGAAACTGCAGTGAATTGTGCACAATGGGGTCACATGAATGAGAATGTGCTCTGTGCTGCCCCCTGTTGGGCAATGCATTCAACAGCATGTAATAATACTGTATAAGGTCATTATCCTCTGGAATTAGGTGTGATAATGTGTTTAAGCTCCACTAGAAGAAGTTGCTTAGTTAAAATCATCACTGTGTGTGTGTGTGTGTTTGTGTGTGTGTGTGTGTGTGTCTAACTGTGCACTTCTGTCTCTTGCAGTCGGTTCTACTGAAGCGGAAGTGCGAGGAACATTTGTGAGTAACTGAAAGTTATATTTGGCACGCTTTTCTGTCACCTAACGCGGCTTTGGCGAGCGTTTCTTTTCATCCTCTGTTCTTGCTCTCTATGGTTTAGAGAGAAATTGAGGGACGCATCCAACGAGCTGCAGAAAAAGAGCGCCATCATCGAAGACCTGGAGCCCAAATATAACGCAAGTGGTGAGTTCTGCAGGATTTTACACAAATTGGTGACATTTTCAAGTTAGTTTTTTAACTCTATAATCTGTGTAAAATGTCAGGGAAAAAAAAAATAAAAAATCTTCAATAAAGTCAAATTCATCAGATAATTCTCATTGTGGGATTACGATGAACTTTTAAGCCATTTTTAATCAATAAAATTAAGCTTCAAATGATTTTGTTCTCTCGACACGTAATTTTGCTTCGTTTAGAAATAAAGGCTTGAAGATACAAAGTTAAAAATGAGGTTTATAAACTTCTGATCTCAAAAAAAAAAAGTGATAAACTTGTCTATAATCCAGTATGTATACTGTACAATAACGAAGCTTGCTGTGCCACTGGCTGTCAATCACAAATCCATAAAAAAACTGTGATTGTGGCATGTATTTCTTTTATACCACAAGCGCTGTTGATGAATTGTTTCATTTTTAGTGCGTTGCAACACTCAGTACGTTTTCCACCATGGGAAAGTCTTCAGGATGGACGAGTGTCTCTGTAACATGACAAGCGTTTTTTTTGTTTGTTTTTTTTGGTCCTATTAACCTTAAGAGAGTAAACGACTTTTTATAGCCGATACAACATACCTGATAACATGAAATAACATTAAATGTATCAATAAATGGATAAAAAGTATACGTGTAGTTCTTTAATAAATAAAATGTTTAATCATTGGCAAATTAGCTGTAGGATGAATGGAATAGTACACTCCGGGACTAACTCCGGTAGTAACAGCAGCTCTGCTTCAACACACCAACCTATTGTTGATTATTTTCCTATAACAGCATACCGCCAAGTGTTATTCCTTACAAGTACAATCCTTACATTACTCATATTACTCCTCATGCAGTTATAAATCACAAATCATGGACTTCACACCTTCCGTGCTGTATTTCCAGGCCTGAGCATTTTAGTAATGTAGTGTTTCGAGGGATGGACGCTTAAAACAAACAGTTTTATGAGTTGCAACTACAACACATGGGGGGAAAAAAAGCATGAACAAAAAAGATTATCTGTAAACTCGTAAAGTCAAATATAAACGCACAGAATTACAGGAAGTCGGAGAATTACACAGTTGTCACAGACTTCTGATAAAATGTCGCATCCGCACACGATTCCTCCAGATGTTTTACATCTTGTCTGCTTTTAGCTCAGAGGATTGAGGAACTGGAGGAGGCTCTGAAGAAGAAGGACGACGAGATGAAGCAGATGGAAGAGAGATATAAGAAATATCTGGAGAAAGCAAAGAGTGTAAGACACACTGCCTGGAGTGCATACTGTGTGAAGTTTTTGTAAGGCGTTTGTGTGTGTGTGTGTGTAATGTGTTGATTGTGTGCGTGTGTGTGTATGTGTGTGTGTGTGTGTGTGTGTGTGTGTTCAGGTCATTCGGACTTTGGACCCCAAACAGAACCAGGGTTCAGCTCCTGAGGTTCAGGCCCTGAAGAACCAGCTACAGGAGAAGGAGAGAATGCTGCACTCGCTGGAGGTGCACACACACATACACACACACACACGCATACAGTCTCTCTCGACAGCTCACATGTCAACAGTGTTTAACAGTGACGTGCGTGTTGTGTGTATTTACAGAAAGAGTACGACAAGGCGAAGTCTCAGCGAGACCACGAGGAGAAACTGATTGTATCTGCCTGGTACAATATGGTGAGTGTGTGAATATTAATTGTGTGTTATACCACCAGAGCGATATCGAATTCTCAAATCTGATTGGTCAGAAGGTGATATAAGCAGGTGTAAGCGGTGGTGTACGTATGTACGTCACTGGTAACCCAAAAGGTATATGAGTCAGCTATTCATTAAACCTTGGTATTGAGTAATGCATTCTAGCGAAACACTTAATATATTACTCTGTAGTAAATAAGGTTGAAAGCGCTAGAGTATTTTGTCCTCTAGATGGCACCATCGTGCTACCGACAAGCTTCTAGCAATCTCAGAGTACACATTTAAAACATCAGGTGTGTGTTTATGTATGTAATAAACTAAAAAATCCATAATCCACCACCTTTTTCTTTATGGTTGAAGGTTCCTCTCTCCTTGCTAGATTTTGACAACAAACAAAAAATACTTTAATGGGCTCTCCAGTACTATTTCAGAAAAGATTGGACTCTTTGCTTAGGGGTGTAAACACATCTGATTCAGTACATTGGCGTCAGTATTTATGACATGGCTACACCATTTTAAAACAGCAGGTAAGGGGTGCCGCTCCTCTCCCACAGCGCCCTCGTAGGAAATGAATGAGACGCTTTGCTTTGCTGTCACAGTGAAGGAGGCGTGGCCTCTGTACCTGTCAGTCCTAAAGAAGGAGGCGTGGCCTCTGTACCTGTCAGTCTCATTGAAGTAGGTGTGGCCTCGATGTCTGTCAGTCGCAGTGACATGGCCTTTTTACTTGTCAATCCCAGTGAAGAGGAGCACTTACTTTTTTTGAAGGAGGCGTGGCCTCTGTACCTGTTAGTTCCAGTGAAGAAGGCGTGGCCCTTTTACCTGTCAGACATTTTGAAGGAGGTGTGGCCTTTTTCCAGTGAAATCCCAGTGAAAGAGGTGTGGCATCTCTCCATTACATTGAAGGAGGTGTGGCCTCTGTACATGTTAATCACAGTGAAGGAGGTGTGGCCTCTATGCAAGTTGAATCATGAATTGTGTTGTGTTCCTGATCTCTCTCTCTCTCTCTCTCTCTCTCTCTCTCTCTCTCTATCAGGGCATGGCTCTCCAGAAGAAGGCAGCGGAGGACCGTTTAGCCAGCACGGGATCGGGTCAGTCGTTCCTGGCACGTCAGAGGCAGGCCACCAGCACGCGGCGCTCGTATCCAGGCCACGTGCAGCCCGCCACAGCCAGGTAGACTCCCCAACATCACCACGGCAACACTGTGGTCAAACAGGATGCCTGTCTCTTTCCCCGCGGCTGTTCCTCACTCTTCCTCCTTCTCCCTTTCTTCTTCTCCCAGCTGAACGTCATCACAGGGTGTCTGAACCGAATCTTGTTTACAGTCCCACTAAATTTTCCCTTTTCATAAAAATAAAACCACAGGGGATTTTAAGTAGAGATGCAAGTGTGTTTCGGGGGTTATGATGATGTAAAGGAGTGAAAGCTTGCTCTCGGAGCAACCTTGACTTTTACAGTGCTTATTATTCGAAAGCGGTTTTCAGCGATCGCTTCCTGCTGCAGTGTTTATTATATGCACTCCTTCTTAAATCCAGGAAGTGAAGTAGTCTGATTCTGAGACTCTGAACTGTTGACTGTTACATAAAATGGCGCCCAGTTTTTTTTTTTTTTTCGTTTTTTTTTTTCATTCCGATGTCTTAAGCTTTTAAGATGCAGTATGCAGTACTCCTGCAAATAAGGAAAAAATAACGCTTAAAGTGATGTGTCTCTGCTTAAAACCCCATCAGTATGGCCTTAGTTTGGAATGCTGATCTGCGATCAGCTCATTTTCATCCATATACCGGTGCAGTATTTGTTTGAATCCAAAACAAGCTGATCCTAGATCAGCACTCTGACACTCATGTCCAAAATGACCACAGAGGGAATGTGAGCATTTAAAAGCTCTGCCTCATTTTGTACGTACCTGTATGTTGATACTTTCCTCTCTTCCTGCAGTGTTTTTTTTTTTTGTTT
>CM041001.1:3397417-3545742 GCA_022985145.1 Pangasius djambal | reverse complement strand
GTAGCTTTAACACCTTTCCACCACCACGGTGCAAAGTTTTATTCAAGAAACGACTTGAATAAAATCAGGGGTTCAGGGGTTCTCTTTTGTTTCATTTGTTTATTTTACAAACAAATATTATGAATATTGCTGTAACTATGAAGACGGATTTTGTGGGCTATTTTACGAAACGACTCGGAGTCACTTTCAATCAAGCCACATTTAAATTAATAATCTACGGTGTGCGTGCAATAAAAATGGACGAATTTCCCCGTCTGTCTACTGCCACTAGTCGCTCGACAACATCGAGCGAGTCACGACGGCAAGAACACAAACCTATGCCGAAAAAACATTTAGTGAAACTAGAGTTATAAATTCTAAATCGGCAATAAAAGATGTTGGGTGGTCAAAATTCGTAATGTCCTGAAGTCTGAAATCTGAAGTCATTTGCCAAAAAAGTTTGGAAACCAGTGTATTACATAAAAAAGGGGTGCATTTACTAATAAGCAGCGTAAAAATAATAATGACGTAGGATGTTATAGGTTGAATTTCAAGATCTGAGCTCACGTTTGACCATTCAAAGCCAGCTCTTTCAGCGTAGATGGAGAGAAAGTTATTTATTGATGAAAAATATGAAACATGAGATGTTTTTATTGGTTTTAATCGTTTCTTCGGAGCGTTCGGTTTGCAGCGTAGCTCTCAGTTCACTAGCGCAAACAATGGATTCATTGTCGCGATTTTAATTTTAAATTCAATCTTATGTTAAAGGTGGAAATATGTCAATAATGTAAATAACTTGCTAGTAAGTTGTCATGGTGACGAAATAACGCTAGCAGGCCTCAAGTCCTCGCAGTTTTAGCGCTACAACAATTCTGGGGCTGAGACTCGACACCTTGTTGGTGGAAAAAGTGTTTGTTTGTTTGTTTGTTTGTTTGTTTGTTTGTTTGTTTTTGGTGTCATTCATCAGCCTCCGTGACCTCCACGACGTCCCGTTTGCCATGCCTTCATTTGCCTCAGCCTAAGGGTCTCAGTCACACTTCTCTGATTCTGTCGATTTATTATTTCTATTTAGAATTTAGAAATTTCCTCTTCATTTTCTGCACATTTCCTTACCTGATTAACGCACGTCATCCAACTCATCCCATAACAGCGCACTTCATTAAAGCATGGGGTGTGTTCCTTACTACCTAGTCCAGTTATGGGTCTCTACAGGGTCTGATTAGAGAGAATTCTCTTGCAATAATAATTTTTTTTTTTTTTTTTTAAATCACAAACACAGTTTAGACATATTTCAATAGTCAGTCCAAACTGACTCGTGCCTCATCACTCCGTTTCGTTCTGTTTTCTAGTAAGCACAATAAACACACTAACCCACAAACTAGCAGGATGTTAAACATTGTTACATTATACCGCATATAACATTTACAGGACAGAGTTCTTGTGAAGGTCTGGACAGTTTGTGGGGGAAAATAATGTAAAAAGACGCTTGTTTTCAAACCTGGAAAAGTGAAAACTCTGAAAAGGTGTTTTTTTGTTTTTTCTTTTTGTTTTTTTTTAATTTTGCGAAAACTTACATTTACTCTTTAATCCAAAGCAACTTTAAGGGCATTAAGGGCCTTGATCAAGAAAATTAATTAAATAATAAGGTCCTTGCTCAAGGATAATAATAATAATAATAATAATATCCTTGCTCAAAGAAATTAATAAAATATAATAAGAGTGTTGCTTAATGAAATTAATAAAATATACAAATATACAAAACGGCTTTGCTTATATTATAAAGAACGTAGTAGAAACTCAGAACATTTCAGTTCTGTATGTTTCTTTTTTGTTTATTCGCTTATTTTCTGCATTAATGCAACCCTGTAGCAAGTAATCCAAGAGCACACAGCCAGCTTCATTTCACGTCAGCTCAGTTTCCCATTTTGCGCCTAATTAATTCGATTGTTTTAAAGTGACTGATTTACTAGAAATAATTGCACGATGCAATTACTAATTAACGAATGATCATTTCCTGATAGGAGCACACCTGCAAGTGGTTTATTCCTTCCGCATTAATACCCGTCGCAGTTGATCACAAGTTGTGCCTTTTTGATGTAACTGATAAGCTTGAGCAGGAAATGAGCAGGACGACATAAAAAGTCTGGAAAGAGAGATCTTTGAAAAGAGCAAGGACTCTGTAGTGAGTAATCAAAATGCAGACAATTAGCTTAAATCAGCTGCACATTTTTCCGCTTAATTAATCATCAAGGCTAATTTAAATGAACTAATTGACCAAAATGGTGGCATGAAGCCCTTGTTAACGCAGATTGTTAGGAATCCTACATTATTATTGTGTAGCTGCTTGAATCAGTTAATTTACTAGAAAAGGTTGCACGATGCCCTGAATTTATTATTTTCCTATAACAGCATGTCCCCAAGTGCTTTATTGCTTACATAATCTGCATTAATGAATGTCACAAGCTGCTTTTTGATACGATTAATGGCCTTTAAAATGAGCAAGAAAACAGAATGTCTGAGGGGGGAAAAATCGTGAAAAATCTGGATTATTTTTTCCCACAAGAAAAGAGCAATCCGTTGTGCTCGGAACTCGTAAAATCCCGATCTCCGACATGGAACAGCGCAGTGGATCTCCCAGTCGGGAACTGACGCAACATCCACCTAGCCCGAGTTCTCTGACAAAAACACATCAGGTGTCACAACAGTATGGTGGCACACAGTCAGCCAGAGTAAACAGAATTCCCTTTGCATTATTAGCTTTATTTATCTATTTTTTTTTGTGTTGTGAAACGATCTTATAGCAGCTTTAGGTTTGTAACACAATTCTGTCGACTTCAGCCCAGTTTTATGCGCTAAGACCATAGTGACATCATTTTTATGAGCAAAGATAAACAAGACATCTGCCCTAACTTATACATCATTATATGTATACTTATACATCATTTCTCATCACTAATGGCACAGAAATAATTATGTTTATAAAATTCAGAGACCTGCCATACAGATATCTCGCTCTGGGCATCCATGTGTTTTCCAAGCCGCAGCACTGGAATGTGTTTGGATCAGAGTTCAGGAAAATCGACTTGGAACTTTCCGAGTACAATGGATTGTAATGGAAAAGTGCACACGGAATTTCAATTTACGCCCCAATTTACTTTTCACCTAATTAATTCAGTTGAAGGCAATAAGATGTGAAATGTACTAACTTACATAAAATGGTTGCATGAAACACGTGTTAATGCAGATGTTACTGCTTCACGACGAATTGATTTGCCGTTGATGTTGGTATGGTTTCCTATTTTTCAGTTCTTTTATCAGTAAACACACAATCTAACAGTCTGTGAGTCCACTAACGAATATTAACATTCAGGAATCATCATGAATCAGCCATTTTGTTTGACAGCTGTCCATCTCCCCCCTCTCTCTCTCTCTCTCTCTCTCTCTCTCTCTGTCTCTCTCTCTCTCTCTGTGTGTCCTCCCTCCGCAGTGATGTAAAGGCATGAGCGGCCAGTTGAGGCGGCGCGGCTGCATGATGGCGCTGCTTGCATGACCGATTTTGCTCTAAAATAACACCTCAACACACACTAACACCTCCCGCTCGGGGTCCGCTTTCATCAGCATGCTTGTGTTGCGTTTGTGATCCTCCGCTATCCCAGCATGCAACAGTCACAGGCTGTCTGTGGGCGCGGCCTGAAGGTTACTGGAGAGTGGCGTAATAAGTGTTACTGTGTATGAATATGAAACAGACTGGCAAACTGTCTCTAGGTCAAAACATTGTTGTTAATTCCTTTTTTTGCATATTTATTATAACTTCTTAATTTGAATGAAGTGTTTTTTTTTTTTATTTTATGACCCTTGTGAACAAAATATGAGTCTCTGCACAGCTTCGGCCTTCATAACACTGTGTTTAATTTCATTTTCCTCAAAACTCACAGAGTCGCTGCTTTGCGGAAAAGTTATTCAAGATTTACATTACATTTCTTCCTGACGAGAGACAGTATTAGGAGGTAAAAAAAAAAAAAAAAAAAAAAAAAAAAAAAAAAGGTAGAGAGTTATATCAAGTGCTTTTTTTTTTACCTCATGACCAATCAGATTGCAAGTTTGGGGGCCAAGCAAGAAAAAAAACCAACATGGAGGACAAAGTATTGGTGAAAAGAATTAGCCTTATTAGTGAGAGAATATACTGAAATTTATGACATGTTGAATTTCAATATTTCCAACATTCCAATTTTACAAAAATCTTTATATATTAAAAAATATAAATAATATATAATATAAATTAAATAAAAAACTCGAGTATGTTGGGTGTACGTTGTGCACGTTTTGGGTCCTACTTAATCTATTACTAATAATACGTCTAGTGATCTAGCTATGTTAGTTAGATCGCTGATACTAGCTTGGAGTTATAACATCGTTGTTATGGTGACAGTGTGAACATCACGTGAGCTGTCATGTGTTGTTTTTTTTTTTAAATAATTCAGCACATATGGCACTCCGGCCAGCACTAGTTCTGGGGGGGAAAAAAGCATGAAAGCAGCCTAAAATAGCTAGCAGAGAAGACTAGCTAGATAACGAACCCTCGAGTGCTCTAACTCTTAACTTTGCGTTATATTTTTTACTAAATAAGTTTACATTACGTAAAGGACAAAGAAGGATGACCGTCAGTATGACATCATCGGCTGTCTAGGTCTCTAATATGTTCGTCTGTGCTACAGAAAGGTCATTCGTGCAGTCAGTGGTGTTGCAGATGATCAGTAAGGGGCGTGTCCAGGTTTATTAAGCATTTTTACCTCACATCAAGTGACAACTCTATGGACTAATACAGTAAAATGTGTGCTGGTTATTAGTCCTTAAACTTTCTCCGCTGCTTCTTTTGTCTCAGCTGTTACGTGTCATGACGTCCATTTTATGCAATACAGCGCCGTTTTGTACTGTTACAACATGATTTTTTTTTTAAATATAGATATATTTAGTGTAAGATTTGTAAGGGCGTTTGTGAGTTGATGAATGCACAACGTATGAACTAGACAACAGTGTTAGCTTATTTAAAATGAAATTAAAAAGAAAAATTCACATCCACAACCGTCCATTAAGAGAGAAACTACATCTCGGTCAAACCCTTATAACAGAAAAAGAAGAAAAAACAATGACATTTTGGTATGATGGTTGGTGTGTATTTTTTATGCATAGGAAGATGTTATGTTTAGTCGAAGTAGCAAATAATCTTTCCATTTGCCAAGTTTTATATTGCTTGTATACAGTATGTACATAAGCTCTGTGTAATACAGTGGAGGAAGTTCCTGCTCATTAGTTTATATATACGTTAAAAAAAGGAAGAAGATGATTGATTTAGATGAATTCTACTCCGTGACTCGGTTTGAAATTTGAGGGAAAAATGTGCTTCCTACGCTGCAAAAATGTACAGTTGGTAATCAAGATGTAAATAAAGCTTGTATAAAACTGACGTGTGTGTGTGGTTTTTGTAATCTATAATATGTTATATTTATGATTATTATTGTGTTTTTATTTGATTATTATATTTCTACCATAAACCAATAAACATTAACAAATACATGTACTTATAGATACATTTACACTGCGTAGATTAGCAAGTGAAAACGTTAAATATTTAATATCTAATAATCTTAATTATAAGAATATTTTTAAATAATTTTAAGATTACTAAGACATTTTTTTTTGCAAATCATTTTGCCTTTTTTAAAAATACAGTCATAAAGAAGCACATTATGTCCCAATGGAATAAAAAAAAACAAGATTAAGAAATATCTGTTTTAAAAAAATAATCGTAACAATATTAACATTACTATGTAATAAATAATAATAGAACACGATAATAAAACAATGTTTTACATACTACTACTACTAATAATAATAATAATAATTACTGACTGTAGCCCATCTGTTCAATTAAGAACTGTGAGTACAGCCCTGGTACATATTGGGTGCCAATAATTTTGCAACAAGTGTTTTGCAGATTTAAAATGCCCGTTTTAATTTATAAATAAATAAATGCTTAAACAGAATGTATTACTCAATGAATTTCATGTGCGGGTGTAATTTATTTATTTTTAAGTACATATCCATTTTTGTTCATTTGTATGAAGGGTGCCAATAATTTTGCAGGTGTGATTGACCACATGCTGACAGATCATCACAGACTGAGATCAGTGTTTAAATTTTTAGTTATTAGCAGGTCATGGCCTGTAAGAAATGACACGAGATCACGCACAAACCCTCCACTGGCTACATGTTTTTCCCTCCATGGAATAATTTGGAATAATCCAGGCCGGAGATGAAGCGAGGAACAGAACACACTCCGGCTCTGATTACTATCATGTGTGCTGGATTGATGTAGAACACCAGTTTACTGTAGTGGGTGGGGAGTAGGGAGAGTTTTGGGATTTTGGCTTCATCATGTCTCTGTAGGTGAAGACGAGCTGGATCTCATTAAACTGAATGACATATGACCGGAGTTTGAACTTTGACCCCACATCTCCGAACATTCTTACCCGATTTACCAAATTACTGACGGACCTCATTATCGGAGGAGCTTAATGTCTGACAGCGTAATGTTTCTCTGTCTGGTTAGCAAGTTTCTACACCTGACCAATCAGATCCCAGAATTTGATCATGTGACTAATTTCGCTCATCAACATTCCTTTTTTTTGGGAGCTAATTTGGAATCATATCCAAAAGCATAGTGGAGAAAATCCAGTGCAATCAGGAAATCAATGTCTATAACGGATACATGATTTAATGAAGAGGTCTAACTGGTACAGAATACCCATAATGCAATTCTGTAAAGCCGTTTAACAGAAAACAATACCTTCTAAGTCTTATTTGAGAAAGTGGGAATAAATATAATGCAAATGAAGCGATTTAGGATCACAGTGCTGTCAAATTCTCTAATAATTTTCTATAACATTAGCTCTGACAGCAGTTCTGTCTGCAAGACAAAGCACAGGATTATATTAATGCTCATACAAATATGTTTCTATATCGTTTCTATAGTAACAACTCATTCATTGGGATTTGTTGAGTAATAATAAATGGGTTAAAAAAACATTATTTAACAAAGAAAAACGTATTCTTGATAAGGTTTAAAGGTACAAGTTACAAGGTTTTTGTAAGGAGACTTTTATGTAACATTTATGGAAGGAGTCTCCAGTGTCAGAGCTTTGTAGCACTCATTAAGTTTTCCACCATGGGACAGTCTTCAGTATGGAGGAGTTTGTACTTTCCGCTTTCTCTGTAACGACAAGCTGTGTATTTTTGTCTTATTAACTTTAATAGAGAAATAAAGGCTGGTGAGGGAACGACTATTTATAGCTGCCATAACGTAAGTGATACCAGAAACCAACTTGTCTTGCAAACATTAAATGTAACCATAAATGGATAAAAAAGTATGCGTTGTTTTTTAAGAAATTAAAAATTGTAATTGTTGGTCAATTGCTGTGGTATAAGAGGAATAAACCACTTCAGAAGGTGGGAAAATAATCGTCGTCCAGGTGGTAACAGTAACTCTACTTCACACCAGGTTGCATCATTGATTATTTTCTTTTAACAGCACACCCCTTTGTGTTTTATTCCTTACATCCTCACTAAGCTAGCTTGCTTAAGTAGCTAGTTGCTCTGAATCATGTAGGGAGTTAACGAAGGTAGTTAGCAGACTTGTTAACTTTGACCAAGCAATAATTAAACATTTAAAAGATTCATAAAGAATCTTGCAGCATGCAGCATTAACGTAAAAAAAAAAAAAACTCTTCTAATTAGAGTTGCCAGGTATGTAGATTTTCTACTATATTGGGATTTGTTTAATTTTTTGTCCATGGATTTGAGGGTCAAGCATTGTACATATGCCAGATTTATTAAATTGGAACCAAACAAGAAAGATGGCTTTTTTGGGGTTTTATACAAACTAAGTCTATTACAATATGTGTTATGCTTCTGATTAAAATGTAGTGAATAAACAGGTGAATTGGTGTATTAATGGGAATAAAAGATTGCACTATGGTAAATATATCTAAACTAAAATCTACCACATGTATGTGCATGTACATCAATAAAATGTATAGTTTACTTGTTTACTGTTTACTTTACTAAATATTGCGGTATATTTAACAACATTCTCACAATTTTCATAGGTTTCATTTACCATTAGTTTGGTTCTAAGGGCACTTTTGTCACACGCACACCTGGCAACCCTGCTCTTGATTCTTTTTTCTCTTGTTTATGTATATTCTTACATTCCTTTGCTAGATTATATTCACATACAGCAGGATAAAATCAGAACTCACCATCTGCAGGCTTGCAGAACTTCCTGCTGGAGAAAATACACTCAGAGATGCCATGTTGTGATGAATCCCCCATGATGTGTGCTGCATTTCATAATCTGGTGGAATACAGAGCAGCCGTCTCTGGAGGAGAACCGGGTTCATGGCAAAAGCATTCGCACCTGGATGCTTCGTAAACACACACAGGAATGAGAGTCAGGAGCCAAAGTTAACATGAGGAAAGTAGAAAGCAACATGTTCTTGCAGATTTTAGATATTTAAAATGGCTTGTTCACACTTTGACGTATTTATTTATACTACAGAGCTGTTGAATTCTTGATTCAGGAGCTCTAACTGTAGTTCCGGCTGTAACATAAATCACAGGTTTATATAAATGTTCTAATATGTCATTGTTTCTATAGCAATAACCCATTCTTAGGGATTTGTACGGCAGTAACTCTGCTTCATCACACCACCCCTTCGTGGATTATTTTCCTATAAGAGCACATCCTGTAGTGTGTTATATCTTAACTTACTTAATTAATGTAAAGTATTAGGCAAAACAGCCAAGCTGGGGATAAAGAGTAGACTTAGATTTATTGTCACATTGCAGTTCACACAGGATTAAAAAGTATAAATGAGCTGTAACCCAGGCACAAATTCATTAAAACCTATAAACAAATATTTATTTTTTCAGAAAAATGAATATTGGTTGAAATAGGTGCTTTGATTTGCTCAGATGTATGTCAGTCATATTTATCTTGTGTTTATTGGTTTAAATTTGGCATGTGCAGTCACGTGACCTTTTGATTGTTTAAATAATTGTCGTAATATCGGATTTAAAAAAAAAAAAAAAAGGTGGATTTTACCACCACATTTTACTAACCTGGAGGACTTCACTGCAAAGATATGACTTCATAACTTCTAAGAGGTAAGCAGTTACCTTCATTCTTTTTTTTTTCTTCAGGCATTTAATTTTCATTAGCTTTATCAATGGGCCACATTGCTGTATGTTAACAAGCTGTGTATAGCAGTGTGTGTTGTGTAGGCAGGGTTGCCAGGTCTCAGCAAAACGTCCAGCCCAACTACTTCTCAAAAAGTCCTAAGACTAGTCCAAAAAGTTCAGGCATTGGAAAAGGGAGACACATTTTTCTTCCTTTTCACATTATCACGTGTTACAGTGATTTCAGCTGAGTTAAAAAGTTTCACAAAGTTTCCATTAAGTGACGCCAAAGCGCACTGCTGCAGTAGGATACAGACTGAAATATCATGTGCTGTTTAGATTATGAGCACACACTGCAGACTATGGCATAAATATTGTAATTTGGAGTATTTCTAGTTAGAAACCTTGACTGTGCCACGCAATATGCTTATTTTTTATCTTAAACACATGTTCTCTGTGCTCCCAGTGTCTGATGTAAAAGAAGAAGAAGAAGTAGTGAAGTGACTTGTGGCCAAGTATGGTGACCCATACTCAGAATTTGTGCTCTGCATTTAACCCATCCAAGTGCACACACACACCCGTGAACACACACCCAGAGCAGTGGGCAGCCATTTTAGCTGCAGTGCCCGGGGAGCAGTTGGGGGATCAGTGCCTTGCTCAAGGGTCTCACCTCAGTCGTGGTATTGAGGGTGGCAGAGAGCGCTGGTCATTCACTCCCCCCACCTACAATCCCTGCCGGACCCGAGACTTGAACCCAAGAGTTTTCTGAAGATATCAGAATAGATTCTAGTCTATCAGGGGCTCCTGAGTGGCACAACAGAAAAGTTCTTGCCCTATTGTCTGAGTTTGAGTTTGCAAGTTCAAATCCTGACGATGCCACAGCCATCTGTGCCCGGGAATCCAAGAGAGTAAACTTGTCCACGCTCTCTGGATGAGAGGGATGGCATACTCTCTCTCCCCTGTCAACCACAGCAAAACTAGCCAATCATGGGTGTCTGTGATCTCATGCATGCGGAAGGGGGCGGATAGCATTTTCCTCTGAGTCTGGTATGCCCAGGGACCAGGGACTCAGTCTCAGAGGAAGCACGTGAAGAGGACAGTGGTGGTCAGTGATCAATCGATGAGAACAGTGGTGGTTAGTGATCAGTTGACAAGGACAGTGTTGGTTATTGATCAGTCTAGGAGAACAGTGGTAGCTAATGATTGTTCGATGAGAACAGTGGTGGTTAGTGATCAGCTGACGAGAACAGTGGTGGTTAGTGATCAGTCTAGGAGAACAGTGGTGGTTAGTGATCAGCTGACGAGAACAGTGGTGGTTAGTGATCAGTCTAGGAGAACAGTGGTGGTTAGTGATCAGCTGATGAGAACAGTGGTGGTTAGTGATCAGTCTAGGAGAACAGTGGTGGTTAATGATTGGTTGATGAGAACAGTGGTGGTTAGTGATCAGCCAACAAGAACAGTGGTGGTTAGTGATCAGCTGATGAGAACAGTGGTGGTTAGTGATCAGCTGACGAGAACAGTGGGGGTTAATGATCAGCTGACGAGAATAGTGGTGGTTAGTGATCAGCCGATGAGAACAGTGGTGGTTAATGATCGGACGATGAGTAGCCTTTCTCCAGCTTGCTAGAAGAGGTTTTGCAAGTATTCTTACATATCTGATCTTTGAGATCTCTTGCAGACAATGACTGTAAAATACCGCCATTGTGAGTGTAGTGAAAGAACTGGAAACACATGAGCCATACTAAGAAGAATGCAGAAGTGTTTGTGTAATGAGCCCATTGCCTGTCTTGCGTATTTATTAGCTACACCTCTCTTTGATAGCATTGATGGTCATGGATCGCCAACAAGCTTCGATTGCATTAAAAAGATCACATTCAGGTTACTGAGTCTGTTTGGCAGTGAAGTTCTATCACTACCAAAATGAGAAAGTTTTAATGAAGCAATTAATTCCACCTATGACAAAGAAGACTAACGAAAGGTGAAGCCATGACTGCTTGTTATAGCTCATGCTGTACAAAGATTCAATGAATCAGCAATTCTGCACAAAGGTATGAAAAAAAATGATTATCATTGGCCGACTCACTGTGTGATCAAGGCCGCCTGCCAAATCTGATGTGCAACATTAGGCTGTGTTCACTTACCATGACTCCGTAGGCCTACGGATGTCATTTGGAAAACAAATAAATTAGCCCCGTCACTCAAAGTGAGAGCCTAATACTTATATTCTGGTGCCAATCTGTTAACCCCTGGGGAAATTCTGGCCACACAACGTTCTCATTAATGAAAGTCTTCAGTTTGAATTTCAAATGGGGTGTAGCAATGACAGGACAAAGCGCTCTTTGGAGAGTGAGCTCACATGGGATTGCTGGTTGGGGAGGTTCAAAATCAAGCCTACAGAATGCACTATGCTTCTGAATTATTTGGAACTTCATTCAGGTGACTGCAGCTTTTGAGAAAATCATGACCTTTGAACTTTTAATGATAAGCTAAAACAATAACCTCAGTTTTCATTTTAACGATCAAAACCGTTCCTCTGGAGTGCGTCCACTTGATGCAGATGTAGTATTCAAGAACCTTTTTCATCTCTTGCTTGATGAATGCATTGGTTTCAAAGACTAATATTTTTGGATTACTGTTTTGTTGTGTTAGCCGCCATTGCTTGGTGATTGTGCTTTTTTGGCTGAGCCTTAATTAAAAACACAAATGAGGTGACACAACATGTGGCAGGAGTCATCCTTCAAATTTTAGAAGAACTGATTTATGTGTGATTGTGTGGATGGCGATGCTGGATGGCGTTCCGGTTAAAAAAACCCCAGCCAGTAATCAAGTCCAGGCTAATTATTGCAGAAGCTTTGAATAAGCACTACTAACGAGTAAAGCGTGCATGTTCACTGTTTCTGAGCTTGTTCTGGACAGCTTTAATAGAATCCAAAAAAGTTTTGGACTTTATTCCATTTTTGTTGGACGTCTTAAAATTATTCATAAGCTCCATTAACGTTATAATCCACATCCTTGTGGACCTCAAAAAATCTAATAATGGGAGACGGGAGGTCTTAGAAAGCATAATGCGACATGCTCACAAGTGTCCTTATTTAGTACAATTGCAAACAAAGACAGCCAAAGTTCTGAAGTGTCAGAAATTTTGATTCAAATCTCAGTGTGAGCGCTGCTCCAACGTTTATCTAAAAGCCAGCATAGGATTGCGCAAAACTCACAGAGTGTCTAAGAATACAGTAGTGGTGATGGCGAAACATAAAAGAAATATGCTAATGGACAGAAAAAAAACATTATTACCTCAAACTCAGTTTGAAAATTGTTTATAAGACCCAGTTTTCTGCACTGATTGATGATGTAAGAAGAACATTTTTTTAAATCAGAGGTCTATCGTTAGAGGATCTTCATCGTTCAATCTGACTTAGAGAACATACAGTGTCATACAGTGTGACAGGTAAAAATCTAAAAAGTAAGGCTTGACCGATATGGGTTTTCCGGTGGTGACAGCGATACCGATATTTACTGAGTAGGGATGCCGATGGCCAATATGATGCTGTTTTTCCCCCCCAGATACCATAGAACAATATTTCTTTAGCCACTGAAAAAACCTGTTGAAGGAAATGAACGATTATGGTTGACCATTCAGAGAGCATGCAGAGTTCATGCAAAACCAGTAACGATAAACTCATTTAAGATTAATAACTGTTATATTTCAGTTAAATACAATTTTTACACAGACTAAATATTTTCACTTCCAGAATACATCCTTTGTGCACTTTCATTAATTGGCCATGCTAACCTGATTGGCCAATGCAGATTATGATAAAATGCTTGATATAAGGCTTGGATTAATTAATTAG
Organism: Pangasius djambal; assembly: GCA_022985145.1. NCBI lineage: Eukaryota > Metazoa > Chordata > Actinopteri > Siluriformes > Pangasiidae > Pangasius > Pangasius djambal. Next base: position 3,532,672 of record CM041001.1, on the reverse strand, counting down.
CCGAGCCGATCAATCAGTCAAACTCTAATCAAAGAACTGCTTCTTTCTGGATTGGAGTCAGTTGTCCATGAGGTTGTGGTTGTGCTTTTCCACCACATGGTTGTGAAACGTACCTTAATTAATTTGCTACCAGCTCTGCTCAAGCAGAAGCCCAGTGCTGGAAGTCCTGGACCTTCAATCTCAGCACTGTAATGGAAAGGAGAAGTGAGAAATTGAGGCTGTTCACATCTTCCTCCCATATGTCCTTACATGCTTTCTGTCCTTTACGCTGAGTTCATTTCCAGTGTCCATCCATTCAGAATACGTGTGGATGGAGCAATGGACTAGCTTCAAAACTTGGCTGTACACTGCGTCACTCCTCGCGCAGATGGATGTAATGTACAAGGGGAACTCTGTCCTCCAGTCATGACAAATTGTGGATTAACCAAAAAAAATAATGAAGCGTGCGTCCCAATTCTGTCTTGCTATAATGTGAGTCATTGTGTCTTTGGGAGTTTAGAAATAAATGTGTAAAAATAAGACTGCTATAGATCAGCTTAAATCTATAGCTGCATAGGTGTGGGAGAGTCCCTAAAGGGAGGGCAGGAGAGGAAAGATAAAGCCAGTGTGAGCTATAGTTCATTCTCCTGCACTAAGCTGATCTCTACATCCAAGCTGTGTCCAAATCAGTCACATTCTATCTCTGAAATATCGCTCCCTCATGCTCGTCTGCCCTTCTGCAGCATGCCTCAGCCAAAAATCCGAATCTCATCTCTAATTACTCTGTTAGTAATTACGCACATCAGGCCTACAGCCCATGCTGTCTGTTCAACAGTTCAGAGAGCTCTCCTGACAGAAATGCTATTATCATTTATTCTCATTCAGCATTCATTCATTTTAAATTTCCATGGATGACCCACATCATAAATACATTCTCAGCTAATGTAGTGTTCATGTCATGCCTCAATTAGGGTAATCACAAGCTTCTGAATGAGTTGTAAAAAAAAAAGTCTTGAGAAATATTCAACATCTTTCCTTAACCTGTAATAACCGTTTGGGAACTCTCTGGATTTCTGTGAAAGCTCCACAATTAGCAATATAATGCCTAATAAACATTCCCTGTCATCTTCTAGGATTAACTGGATAATTATTAGTATAGTATGGATTAACTTTTTATCTGGAAGACGTTATGTAGTTTTGTGCATTTAAAAAAAAAAAAAAGATAAATTAAAGGCCAAGGGCATGAACGGCCATGGGCTGAATCTGTGGAATTGCTCCATTTTTTGTGTTCTTTATAGAAATTACTTCATTCTGAGGCCAAAGAGACAAAATATTCTGAGTAGAATCTCTTGTAATTATCCTTATCTTGGTCAGGCTTGCGAATGAATCCAGAGTCTAACCAAAGGAACAGTGGGCACAAGGTGAGAATCATCATTCCATCACAGGGCACCATGCACATGCATTCACACATAGGGGCAATTTATTGTAGCCTTTCTACTAGCATGTGATGGAAGGTGGGAGGAAACCTGGAGGAAGCCCACACAAACCCGGGAGGAATATGCAAAACTCCACACAGACAGTAACCTGAGCCCAGGATCAAACCGGAGGACCCTGGGGCTATGTACTGCCCCGGTGCCACCCTGCTGTAATATAGACTTGACATAAATAATACAACAAAGATAAGAACTCTAACAAACTTGTATACCTGGTGAGTTCTGATGAAAAATATATAAACAGTCAGTCTTTCCTGTAGCTAGATACACTATATGGCCAAATGTATGTACACACCTGACCATCACACCTATATGTGGTTCTTCCCCAAACTGTTGCCACAAAGTTGGAAGCACACGATTGTGCTTTTATTGAGTGTCTTTACAGTTTCCCTTCACTGGAATGAAGAGTCTCAAACCTGCTCCAGCATGACAATACCCCTGTGCAAAAAGCAAGCTCCATGATTGTTTGCCAAGGTCGGATTGGAAGAACTCGAGTGTCCTGCACAGAGCCCTGACCTCAACCCCACTGATCAGCTTAGGGATGACCTGGAACGCCAATGGCAACCCAGACCTCCTCACCCAACACCAGTGTCTGATCTCACTAATGCTCTTGAGGCTGAATGGACACAAATACCCACAGCCACGCTCCAAAATCTAGTGGAAAACCTTCTCAGAAGAGTGGAGCTTATTATAACAGCAAAGAGGGACTAAATCTTTAATAAGATGTTCAAAAAGCACATATGGGTATAGATTATATTTCCTTACCATAGAAAAAAAGAATTAAATATCGGAAAATTCCTTCTGGCTGGACACCACCAATCACTGGCAAGTCTCAGTGCCAAGCCTGATTGACCAACTGACTCCAATTTCTCGTAAAAAGAGGTCAGTGCCATGACCCCTCCCAAGCCAGTGTTGTAATTGATCCTTTCAAAATAATGTAAATCCTGAAATTGTTCCTGGCTGGACACCATCACTGATTGCCAAGTCCAATGATACCATCAAGTCTCTGCCAAGCTTGACTGACTCCTACTCCAGTTCACTGCCCATCTGGACCTTCTGATTCATGCTCTTTACTGGAAAACCTGTTTCATGTGGTTGCACAGTCTGTTGCAGAGGTCTGACCATCCTTAGCCTGTTGTTCTATTGAACGCTTCCTCACGCAAGGCTTTTCAGCAAAACAGCCTAATTTGTGTGAATGAGTAATGTTTCGAAAATGCCCTTCTAAGTTTTTACAAGCACGAACTGCCAAAACTGATTGAACAACAATCTTTGAGGGGTTTTCTTGGTCAAGCCTCAAGCTCAACCACATTCGGATTCTCGAGAGATCCAGCGCCATCGAGCGGTATGCACTTGGCCGAGGGGACTGAAAGACATTTTAGACTTGTTCACTTTCACACGGCCATCCACATCCAGCAGGGCTGGTTTGCTTTGTCGTATTAATATTAATGGTAATGAAATACGGCTGTAAACGGGGCCACCGCCTTCTTTTTTCACCCCCATGCTGCGACTCTCCTCTCCTCTCCGTCTTTGAAGAGAAAGCCTATACACCTTAGCCCCCATTAGCGTGCCTAAGGTCTGCCAACGCTCCCCGGGACTCCTGCGGTCTTTGGCCTCCACTTCAAGCAGAGCTCTCGGAGCAGGAGGTTAAGTAGGTGTGTTCAGCGCAGCAGAAATGGCTCCACGATCCACTCCCTGATCTGCACAGACGCTGACTTTTCCCTTTCAGGGACTGCGGTGGACTTGGGTGGAAACCTCTGTGAATAGGAGTGCTGATATGGCCTGGAATTTTATACAAACTGAATGAGTGTGATATAGTGGGAGCTCTGTGTTAGAGAATAAAGTGAAAACAGTTCCTTGTGCTGTTGTGATTTGTGCATCAGCATATCTGAGGAAAAATATCTGTATGTGTAAATATCTGTATGTGAATGTCTCTTCCCATCATATTCTCTCTTTTTTTTTTATCTTTCTTTACTTTCCACTCCTTTGCAATCTCTCATTTTTTCTTTCCTTTTCTTCCACCATTTTTTTTACTCCTTTTCCTTTCCTTTCTTTACCTCCTATCTTGTCCTTGTCCTTTTACTTGTCCTTTTACTTGTCCTGTCCTGTCCTGTCCTCTCCTTTCCTTCCCTATTTTTCTTTCCCTTTCATCCCTTTCCTTACCTTTATTTTCTCTTTTTTATCTTTCCTTTTTTCCTTTAGCTAGAATTGTGACCACAGACAGAACAAATTACAACTTTTAATAAATGTTTCATTTAGGGTTAACAGTACAGAATGGCTTTCTAGCCACAGATTAACTATAGCGTGATGCTAAAAGGATTTTGAATGCTTTAATGAAGTCCAGAACTTGGCTTCATGCGTCTGGGAAACTGGCAATGAACGCTGACACCAGAGCCAAATGATGGCCCTTCTAGATCGCTGAACAAGTGAGCATATGTCTTACCTGTTTAGTTTGGAATAAATCCTGACAGATTGGCCTGGAGACTCGCTTTGATAAAAATGCTCTCAGATCTTTGGCAGTGAAGCGTCTTGTCTCCTTTCAAAATAACCAAAATAAATGGACTGGAGGTTAAATCATGTTTGTGTGTAGATTTGGAAAGTTCATTTGTGTCCACCTGGCTCGCTGGTGAAGTGCTCAGTGGTCAGAGCAGTCATTTTTATGAGCTTGCATTTAATATAGAGAGCAGATGTGATCAACATATGAATTAAAAGTGCGATGAATAATTTATCAAAGCCACAGGCCGGCTTCCTCAACCTCAAAGGAGCAGTGGAGATTTTGATGTGTGTGAAACTAGCAATAAAATCAGCTCTGAAATGGATTAAATGCTGACGAAGGAAAACGTTCTGTAATAATTATCCTTACAGAAAAGTCACGCGAGTAATCACATGATTATCTTGCTACTGACCATGCTGCTTTACACGTGGATTTTGTTTTCTTTTGTTTTACAGATTTTTCACATTAATTTTTTCCATCACGATTCAGAAATTTTTCACGCGTAGTGCATGTTTGTAAATTTCACATGATTTTTTTTACATGCTTTATTTTAGTTTTTAACATGATTTTTTTTTTACATTATTCATTTATTTGTTTAGGGTTTTTTGCAGATATGATTTATTTAATTCTTTTACATAGGATTAATTTATTTCCACAGGTTCATCTTTTTTCACGTTTGGTCATGTGTTTATTTTTTGCATGTGAAATTTTCCCCCATGATTCACTGACCATCACGTTTTTTTTAGATGCATAGCTTGTGTGATTGAATTTTTCACATGTAGTGCTTATTGTTTTCCACATGATTTTATCACTTGATTCATTTATCATGTTAATTATTTTCCATTTAAGCTATGTAGTTGATTTTTGTTTGTGTTTGATACTTTTCCACTAACTTTTCACATTATTATTATAATTATTATTATTATTATTATTATTATTATTATTATTATTATTATTATTATTATTTGCACATACAGCTTTTAATATTTAGATTTAATTTTAAAATGATTATCACATTTACATTTTTCCCACATATGATTTTATCACGATTCATGTATTATCATTTAGAGCTTGGGATTTTATCACACATTATTCACGTGTGTTTAGTTGAATTTCAGCGCATATCAGGGTGAAATCACATGGAATCACATTACTCACATAATCACATGAAATGTGATTTTTCCGTAAAGCAGTAAGATTAATATGATTTCATTATTTTAAAGATAAACTTTGCTTAAAGAGGTAAATAAAAGTGACTGGTCATTAATAGGAAGAGTATGAGTTTATAAGAACCTCAACGTTTTATTCCCTACTCATGGAAAACCAGCACTTCTTTTTCTGCGTTCATGTTTTCTGAGTATCAGAGTGCAAATATTTCAGATTTTACTGCTGAGGATTTTCCTCACTGCCAGGGCCGGAAGATTAAAGCTGAATTACAGCAAGCAGACGGAAGATCTTTCCAGAAAAACACACTAAGTCCAAAAAAACCTGAACCACAAGTCTGTGTGTGTGTGTGTGTGTGTGTGTGTGTGTGTGTGTGTATCGGGGGCAGAGCCAGAATTCATGATGTCTTTTCCTCCATCAGTTATCTCGCGAAAAAGGGAAATGAATCACAAATAACTGAGAAGAAATTAGGTCACGCTCTCCACAAATCAACATCACATCTGTGGACATTTTTGAGATTAAAGGAGGAGGAGGGGGACGGGTGCAGGTGTTTGCACTCACTCTCTTCATACACACACACACACACACACACTCTCTCTCTCTCTCTGTCCGTGTGTTTCATATCACCTTTGAAGTGTGGTTCAGCCTGCAGCAGCTGTAGCTACAGGTGAAGAACATGCGTCCACAGCCGGACCTGGACAACAGCCATGAAGCCCCGCCCACCATTTCATCTTCAAAGCCCTGTCGATGATTCATTTACACTTATACAGAGGGGAAAAGTCTCAGAGACTCGGCCACGTGCAGCCTCATCCCACACTAAACCTTCACTTAAGGACAAATCACATCCGTTTCACGTGATCCTGTGAGCGATATGCATCCACGTGTGAAAAATGGGACATTACATAACATGTAATCACCTTCTGACCAATCAGAATCAAGAACTCCACCGTTTACCTTCATAAGTGCCTGTTTCGAACCCTCAGAGCTGATTTTGGATTCTCTCAGTGGGAATTTCCTCCACCTTGCTGTACACTCTTCTTCACATTTCTGTGAGATGTCACACACTCACTACTTTAAATCACGCCTGGAGGTCATTGCTAGTTTTTTCTTTTTTTCCTCTGGATTTTGCTGTGTTATAGAGAGCTGTTTTACTGCAGGATACATTTTTTATATTATATGAAATTATAGAAATGAAAAACCTTTTAAAAATTTAAATAACTAATTTGAATTCAAGGTTGATTAGAGCAAATGAGTTTAAAATGTAATTAACTATAGCTATTAAAGAAGACAAATATTAATTAAACAATGAATTTGAATGTAGCTAATTATAGCAAGAAAAACAAATCAACAAATCAACAAATCATTTATTTAAATTTAAATTCAATAATGGCAATTTAAAAACTTATTAATGAAATTATTCATTTCAATTTAAATTTGAACAGTTGAATATATGCATTAATTCAATAATTCAATAATAAATTTATTTATAGCAATTAAAAAAACTTGACTCGAGTTTAAATTTAACTACAGCATTTTAAAATAAGTAATTAAATCATTTTTAAAGTTAAAATTTGAAGGAAAATACATATTAAAGAAATACTTCATTTGAATTTAAAGTTAATTATACCAATAAAATATAATTAAAGAATTGTTAATTATAGAAATTTAAGTTAATTAAAGCACAAAGAATTTTTAAAAGACATATTTTGATGTATTTCTTGGGCAGTCAGCCTTGTGTTTGCTGACGTCAGAACAGGATGTGATTGTGCCATAAATTTGCTGCTACGCTATTAAAGCGCACTAAAGCGAACACGTGACGTCATGCAAAAATGTAAACATGTAAACATGTAAATCTATAATCAGTGTACTCATGCCGTAAATAGTAATTCTCAGTGTGAGGAAGTAGAGCTTGATTTGTGACACACACCGTACAGTGACGTGCGTTGTGCTTCACTTAGTACTGAGTCAATAACATGAGACCAACAAATTTTCCTTAGCATAGCTGTAAGGCATGCACGTCCATAAGCGGCTAATTACACAGCTCCAGATGGGATCCCTGCTTAAATGGAAACAGAAACCCATGAAAGAGCATGTGGTTTTTTTTTTTAATCCAGAGCAGACGTTTAACATGAGCGCTGTTCAGCACGGTCATTTGTCCTGCTCCTGATTACGCATGTGCTGTCAAGGCTCAGGTCCCGGGCCTGCGTGGGAATGCCACCTACATGTGTATTAATCTTTGTATTTTTTCCATAGCCTGTGAAAATAAACTCTACGCCAAGCGTGTGCCACGATGCCTGAAGGACCGTAGCTCAAACCAATACAGAACAGCAGCCACACCAATTCAACCCCCTCGAACGAAATGCTGGAAATGGCTTTTAGCGTCACTGAACGTGTTTTTGATTGATGACAAGACCAACATTAGGATTAAGCTAAATGAGAAAAAAATCCAGAGCTGGTAATTTTATAGCCACTTTATTTAATTATGACATATTTACCTTTTGGGGGGGGAAAAAAGACAGACACTTGTTTAGCTGTGCGTTTGTGAAGCGTAGAACCTGAACTGAGAAGCTTTCCAGAAGTAGGAAGGAGACTTCCAGCGTCATTATGCTCAACGCAGAGGCACTCGCTTTCAATTACGCCGCCACGACTGGAGCTCGGCATGGCAATGAATCTTAAACTCTTAGCCTAAACACACCACTCAATATTTGAATTCAGTGACATTTCTGCAGACCGGTGATTAATGACACTTTCATAGTAGTTTGCTTATTCTTTTCCGATGGGGAAAAAAGCTGTTCGGCCATGAATTGTGGCATTATTGAGACCCGTTTTACTTCTGTGCAGAGCTAGGAAGTAACAGAATACAATTATTTTATTTACTTGATGTTTCTTTCACCTGATACACTATATGGCCACTATATCACCCATTTGTGGTTCTTTTCAAAACTGTTGCCACAAAGGTGGAAGCACACAATAGTATAGATTGTCTTTGTATGCATTACAATTTCCCTTCACTGGAACTAAGAGGCCCAAACCAGTGCCGGGGCACGGACTCTACCCCAGGCCTCCTCACCCAACATCAGTAATGCTCTTGTGACACAAAAACAAGCACATAGGAGTGTGATGGTCAGGTGTCCACATACTTTTGGCCATATAGTGTACAATATGTTTAACTTTTATTCACTATGCACCATATTCAGTGTGTGTAGTAAGGATTTAATACTGAAATTAATAATACAGCGTGTCCCAAAAGTCTCCATACATAGGGGACTGTGTTTGCCAGCACTACGTTGGTTGTGCCTTCGTCAGTGGACGTTCGTGTACGCTCACTTCTCGGTCGGTCCGCAACACTTCCAGTCGTTTTGAATTTGTTAATAGGTTTGGCAACAGTGTCGTGTGTGATGTGCTTGCCATGTTTCCTGTTAAAGTCCATCGCAACCTTGCGACAGCTTCCTGATCCAGCCATGAGAATGATTTCAATACGTTCTTCTTTTGTCAAACACATTCTTAAAGCCTATCTGAAAAAATATATAATATAAAACAAGTATGAAAAATTTTGGAAAACATTTTGCTAAAAAGCGTTATTTACCCCTGTGTATGGGGACTTTTGGAACACCCTGTAGATTGTGCTGGATCAAGTGCTATTTTCTAAATTGCCAAATAATGAAGGTGGAAGCCTTATTGTTGAAGATTATTTATTGTTAGGACGATTCACGCACTAATATATTTTCACTAGACGTTTTAATTTACTTCATGTTTTTATTTTATATTACATTTGAATGTTACATTTCTCCTCTCAAAGGAGAAAAAAAAAATCCTTCTTCAGTCCGTATTTTCTATGCCTGATTTTTGTTCAGGTTTAAAAGCAAGTGCTTGTGTTTCTGAAAAACCTAAACTTAAATCTAACCTGTAACAGACATGACAGTGAAAATGAGACAGAATACTAATCACTGTAATCTAACTGCTGCTTCGAACACTCTTTATTTATCACCGCAGTTTGTATAGTGACAGCTAGCTATTAGTAAAGCGCTAGTTTGAATTGTCAGAGTTATCATGCTAGCTAGCTGTTCTTAGTTAGCCTTAGCTAATGTTTGATTCCCAGGACTACCAGAGAGTGACTCTTCTGTCTCTTCAGCTACTTTTTTCTGATTGTCGTATTTCTCACTTTTGATAATTGTCTTCCAAAAGAATACATGAGCGAAATTAAATGCAAAAGTTTGTAACCTCCATGGTCTTTGCATATAAAAAAGGAAATTGTACCTCTATTTCAGGGTGTAACATTAAAGACTCAAATGTGGCTTTAAAATCCATCTCTGAGAGGGTTAATATCGATCAGAACAAACAAAACGAAAATGCAATCCAAATCTCCAAAACAGTAAGGCAGGACATGAACTGCTTAAATACTTTAATTGAAGTAACCAGGAAGTGAATGTTAGAGGTTGTGACCTCTGCTGGCAGGGAGGGGAAATGTCACGAGTCATGTTACACACAAGTTCTTAAATTTTTAATTAAGGATTATTTTAAAGATTTATTTCATGAACATCATATTATTGTAAGCATTTATATATTGTTTATTTATTAGAGGCATTTATTAAAGAACTTTCTATTCCTGAGCTATTAGCTCCAAGTCTACATCATTTATACTCTACTTGTTTGTAAAGTTTGGATTAAACCTGCCAGCGGAGGCAGTGTGATGCTCTGAGCAGTGTTCTGCTGGGAAACCTTGGCTCCTGGCATTCATATGGATGTTACTTTGACACGTACCACCTACCTAAACATTGTTGCAGACCAAGTACACCCCTTCGTGAGGGTGCCTCTTTCAGCAGGATAATGTATCCTACCACACTGCAAAAATTGTTCAGGAATGATTCGAGGAACATGACAAAGTGTTCAAGGTGTTGACTTGGCCTCTAAATTCCCCAGATCGAGCATCTGTAGGATGTGATGGACAAACAAGTCCGATCCACGGAGGCCCCACCTCGCAACTTACAGGACTTAAAGGATCTGCTGCTAACATCTTGGTGCCAGATACCACAGCACACCTTCAGAGGTCTTGTGGAGTCCATGCCTCGACGGGTCAGAGCTGTTTTAGTCAAGTCAAGTCAAGTCAAGTGGAGTTTATTGTCATTTCAACCATATACAGCCAGTTAGTACATAGTGGAATGAAACAACATTTCTCCAGGACCAAGGTGCTATATAAGACAAAAACAGAACAACACAGAAGTACAAGGGACTACATAAATTTACATAAAGTGCACAAGTGCAAACATGTGCAGACAGCACAAGACAGTACAATGACTACTGGGATAGACAATGGGCACAGTAAGTCCCAGTGCAGCGCCGACCAGTACACCGTTGCTGAAATAGAGTAAACATAAGAAGTTTAGCGGCACAAGGGAGAGCTACACAATATTAGGCGGGGGGCTATAATGTTATCTCTGATCGGCGTGCACTCTCTCTTTACTATTTTAGTTATTTGTGATAATACAGTGGTAATTCAGTAACTGAATCCTAACAAACCGAATGTCATTTCCTTTCTTCAAAAGTACATTTCTAAATTTTTTCCCTAGGGGTGTACAAACCTTTGCATTTGACGGTAAATCTCCACATTTTATTTCCTCAGATTCATGCTACCAAAAGAAAGTAACCTCAACCAACTTTAATGCAGTGACTAAGCGCTTCATCCTCAAAACACGGCCGTTGATTGACACAACAAAACATTTTTAAGATTTAAGAGGAAGTCGTATTGCTTTTGAACTCCGTGATTCACCGTCCTCAGTCCAAAATGTCCATCTGTGCGTTGTCTTTCCCGGCAAGTCTGGGGGAAAAAAAAACCCGTTTCAAAGCTTTTCATTTTTTCCCCCTTCCCGCTCGAGTAATTCATCAGTCATCTGGCACCTCCATTTGCCCCACGTCGTCCCCTAGAAACCTTAAATATGTGATTGTTCATAAAGTGGACAGGGCTGGCTGTATATCAGCGCTGCATGAATGACGTTTCTGCGAGGTCTGTGTTTGACATTTCGCATTGAGACAAAGGCATTGTGTGTGTAACAGAGACGTATGTGCGGCGTTACAGTGGCTGACAGCTGATATGTGAAAGCTTCAGCCAATGCACCAAAGGCTTTTTAAGCAATCTGAGCCACGACCATGCAAATAAACACCAGCAAAATGAACTCAGTCACTCTCACATCTGATAAGTTTTGCATCCAGGAAGAAAAAAACATGTAATAAATGTGTCAACGCCGGATAATTGTGTCTAGCTAATCGTATATGTTATAGTTGGTAATGAACACACAATAAATTATCCTTTATTCAGAATTACAAACACTGGGCTGTAAATCACTCTACTCTGTAATGTGTGTGATTTAAAGTTTATAAAAAAATAATGTATAAACATGAACTCAGTGTATTTAATAATGAGTTATTATACCACAGTGCTATTGAATTCTCTAATCTGATTGGTCAGAAGTGATTCATTTTATTTAAAAGCAGCTCTGACAGTAGTTCCGGATATAAGACAAATTATATTAATGCGCTTGTTCTAATACCATATTTTTTCGACAGTAACGGCTTACACAGGGACTTGTACGGCTGATGGTATACATAAGCAGATGGAAATGTGTTATAGTTGATATGTTTAAGTTTTCTACGAGAAGACAGTTATTTAATATTATTTAATATTTACAGAAGGCGTCTCCAGTGCCAGTGCTTTGTAACAGTCAGAGGTAAGCCTTTAAGTTCTCCAACAGAGGAGTTTAGAGTTTGTGTTTTTTGGTAACATGATTTAAGTTAAAAAAAAGCAGGAACTAACTTGTTTCATGTTTTTTTCCCCCCCACAACATTAAATGCAACTATAAATGGATAAAAAAAAAGTACAGCATGCCATTCTTCAATAAATAAAACATAATTGTTGGCAAATGGCTGTGGTGTAAGAGGAATAAAACACATTGGGATATGGTCTTATTGCAAAATAAACACATTGGGATATGCTCTTATTGGAAAATTAACAACTTTGAGGTGGTAACAGTGTCTGAGGTGCTTTTCTGCTCAGCATGGCTGTAAAGAATGGTTATTTGAGTTACCTTGGCCTTCCTGTCAGCCTGAACCAGTCTGGCCATTCTTCTCAGACCTCTCTCATCAACAAGGCATTTCCACCCATTCCACCCAGACATTTTTTTTGTTGTTTTTAGTACCATTTTGTGTAAACGCTAGAGACTGGTTTGCATGAAAGTCACACAAGATTAGTGGTTTCTGAAATACTCACACCAGCCAACCTGGAACCAACACCTGACACGCTTGCTCTGTATCTACATGATTTTATGCTCTTCTAACTTCTTCTAGCATGCCACTAAGAAGTACATAAATTGACAAGAGAGTGTTATGTTTAAACATACTGTATATACTGGATATACTGTATATATCAAATCAGTTCTGCTTTCTGAAAGTCAACAGGGAGAAGGGTTTTTGATTTATCTAGTTATTGGCCTGGAAACAATCACTACAGTGACTACTATATTCTAGTATAGCTACTACAGTCCACTAGGCAGTCATGGAAAAAAGGAATAACCCAGACATGTTATCTGCTTGATTTTTCCTAATATTTCGAGCAACCTCAACCCAGTAAAGTTCATTACATCTGAATAAAACCAAAGCCACATTTACAAGGGCAATGAACTGTTCACACATTACATTTCAAACCACTCCAGCTTGCTGTGAACACGGCTCACATGGCGCACATGGCATCGTGTCCACTCAAACTCAGAGCTAATAAAACATACACCAAAAGGCTAAACTGAATCATTTTCCCCAACATGGCTCCGACGCCAGGCAGTGATGGCTAAATCAATGGAGACAAAACATCCAACATAAATCCTGAGCGGGGTTTCTCCCACCGGATCAAGATGAATTTCTTCCTTTTTGGCCAAAGCAGTGGATTTTTGAAATGTACCCATAAAACAATATGGAGCATGGTCGCCAGATACTGGGTCATGACTTTTTTTTTTTTTTAAACATCTGGGTCTTCATGTTCCACAAGCGAACCATGGAGAACGACTTGGGTTCTTGCGGGCGGAATAAAATGCGAGCCATCTGGTGCCCACCATCGATCCATTAAATGTGTTGAAAATCAGAGCCTTTTCATTCAACATTCGGAGAAAATTTGGAGAAAGCTGTGAAAAGCATCGCTGTAGACGTTGTTGATCTGACCCTGAGCAGCAAAGCTCCAGATGTACCCTGAAACGCCTAATCATTTTCTCCCAACTGGAAGAAATGGGTAATGTCTCATACGCGAACGCCGTTCTGTGGCAACCTTTAAGGAAGTTGACGATCGTGTAATAAAATTCCCCTGGAGCTCAGCACAATTCTGAACAGGCACCAAACCATTTGACACACTCAATAAAATGGAGCATTCCTGATTTTTTTTCTTTTCACACGAGAGACTTCAACTAGATAAATAGTTTATTGCTTTCAGTCGCATAAACAAATCATAACTCGGAGCCACGTACTGTATGTTACTGGAATGTGTACTAGTGGATGACAGTGATATAAAAATCTTTAGAACGCACGGAAAAAAGAGCCAGTCCGAACCATAAAGAGCTGTCAGAACACATAATAATAATAAGAATAAGCTAAAGCTATATATTTAATAAATTAAACAAATAAACTCCTTGTAATAAAAAATCAAACACATTAGAGGATGTAAATAACAGTGAAGCACTGTTTTCCCCGAATAATTCGAGAGTTAAAAAAATGTTTGTTAGTACCTCATTTAGTCACAAAAATATAGTGAATCTTATTTATATATAAAAATGAACAAAAAAAGGATCCATTTTTATTCATGTCTCTAAATTACATCTATGATACATTTGGTATTTACAGAGCCTTCACTCGATTGCAGTGAATCAGTCATCCTTCAGAAAATGAAGAATACATTAAAGGAGAATGTACAGCAGTCTTTTTCTTCAGGCCCTCTGAATGACCTGTAGAGTCTTTCTGAAGACGTCACATGGTCAAGCTCAAGGTCACACAGATGCTTTATAGGCCTAAGCCAAGGAGCACGATCACCTGAAGGCACAATATCAACATGGTGAAGGAAGCCCCTCCCATTGTGGGGGAGGAGCCTGAGAATGTCCTGTCGTGATTGGACCTCCCGTGATCTCGTGAGTCGCCCTGGATCGTGATGTAGCCGTTTATGATGTGGACGACTGGCGGAGGTGGTTCCAGCGTTGTGCTATGAACAGAGGAGAAATCAGATTAGGACAATGTTTTGTCTGTAGAAATGTTTAAGATCTTGGACATCCTGTCTTTTCAAATGGGAAACGGATGTGGGTTACATATAAACATAATTTGGAACTTTTTAACGAACCTTGCTAAACCCACAATGTATTCAGTAGTCAACATCCTGTTACTTTAACTGTTATTTTTTTTTAAAACAATGTATATAAATAAAAAAAACAAGAAATTACATCCTGCTTGCACTCCTCAAATGCTTGTTTTGTAACAAGTGTTAAGTGTTGTGGTCTGTTAATGACTAACACTTGACATTTTCTGAATTAGTACACTCCACTCTGCCTTAAGCACTCTCGTCCCTCCTGATTCCAGTAAAGAAAAAGTTCTTTGAATTATATCACTGAAGGTTGACAAAACCTTGTTTGGACTTTTGGACCCTACCGCATTTGTGCTTGTTATGAACGGGTGGCTGTATGGCAGGTTACACATGGTTTGTCTTCTCCAAATACACTCTCTCACTTCTAAATGCTAGGAGAAGAAAGTAATCCATGGAGGGAAAAAAAGACAGGAATAATCACATGGTATGGAGTTGTTAGTTTTTTAGAAGACCTGTTAGAGGTGGATTTACAGTGAGGCTGATTTATAGACAGCTATAGCAAAATTGGTTCTTTGGAAAGGTAAGCTCTCCACACACATATCATTCTTGTCCTGAATAGCACTGAAAATGGAGGAATCTGGTCAGTACTGCTCTTGAATTGGTTCAGCCAAATAATTTACTACATTTATACTTATATTTTACTCATTTGGCTTTTATCCAAAGCGATTTTTTTAGCCATTTCTAGCCACCAAAAATGGGTATCTGTATGGTGTGAGGAAAAAAACAGCATTAAACACACTTCGATATTCAGGAAACACCAACTATGTTAATTTTCATCCAAGTCATATGCTTGTAGTTAATAATATTTACTTTGCATTGATTGGATTTGGCTGCAACACTTGGGTGCTTGATGTTGTCACATTTCTTTCACTTTTCTTTAGCCTGTTTTCAATGTTTCTTTCTTTTCTTCCTCCTTTTAATTCCTTACTCTGAATGAAGGTTTACTTAAGCTTGATTTGAGCCTCTTAATGCTTTTTGACAGTTAGCATTAGGCCATGCATCAAAGCAATAGCGAAAAAGCAGCTATTCATCCGCCCACTGCAAACCAAGGGGTCGGGAAAGGGGGCTGTAGGTTTTTAAAGCTACAAATGAGCTTGGATTTTGAAAACGATGATCGAAAATGCACACATTCAACACCGACAATTTCCAGTTTGAATGTTTGTAATAATCCATCACGGAACTGTCAGGCTTGCTGTGCAAGGCTATGAAACGAGCAGTCACAATAAATACGGTTATTTTCCATGCAAATGGAGGGGAAAAAAAATAAAAGCTGTTGAATTGGGTAAAAGTCTGGCGTGAGCTAGCCCTCTTTGTGCTTTGTAAAACAGAGGAGAAAAAGATGAATAAATTGTTTCTGTCCCCTTTTTTTCCAAAAGTGAAATCACATCCACTTCCTCTGTCAACAGTTTGTGCAGACCGATGGGACTCCGAGGTCCAGCTAGTTTTTCCCCTTGTCTTTATGAGTCCAGCTGGCTAAAACACGACGGCTTGTACACGTTGGTTTAAAATTGTAGACAAATTAATTCTACAGGTTCCCTAGAGCCCTGGGATGATGACGGACATGTGTGTGTGTGTAGGAGAGAGACACTAGGCTCTCTATAATAAGGCCCCTGGACAACAACTTGCTGGCCAAATGTTTGGGTCCCAGCTGAGTTTCTCTGCAGCAGGTAAAAATAAATTCAGTATACATCCCAAAAATATTGTTTGCTTTTACAGTCTGGGTTTCACCTGCTGCAGAGCACCAGAGTATATTTTGATAATGAATCTGTTAAAGGGATATTTCTGCACTAGCGTAGGCGACTGCAAAATATACTTGCACCATCAGATGGAGTTTTTACAAACTTGTACAGACATATTTGTCTTGAGTTAGTGCATACTTGTCTCTAGAGTTAGTGTATGTTTGGTAGAAAGCCATAAAAGCCATAAAACAGATTTTCAAATTTAAACTTACAGGATAGTTATTTAGTTTAGCTTCTGATGATGAACGAGTCCCTTAACTCCTTGCAATAGTTTATTCCATTAATGTGGTTTATTATCAATGATTTAAAAACCTCTTAATGTAAGGTCACTGGTCTAAATGGACTGATATACCCTGAGAAAACGCTGAATGATGGATGCCTTGTCCTTCATTTTCTCTGAGGAAGTCCTCAGGTTTCAACTGTTGGTCCCTGGGCGTTAACACACGGTAAAGAATCCTTCTGTGTCTCAGACTGAGACACCAGTTCAGGCAGAGGCAGCGCTGCGGGGGGATGATGGGATCGCAGTCTCATGTGTATGGATGTATGCATGAAGTGTGAGATGTGATAGCGGAGAAGCCTCCAGGACTCTCAGATGAACCAACACCTGCGTATCAGAGACCGAATGCTTCCTGCCAGACCCTGTCCTCTCTTGCCGTTGCCTCAGGCTAAACACCCCTAACCAACACTATATGCACTATATACTGAGTGCAGCTATACCAGCTGCCTCGAACTCTCACTTCACATGGAATACAAGGAAACATCCGGAAACTCCTCAAGAACAGAAATTCTTGAATTTCACCTGGAGAATTTACAGAAATCTGTTCCACTGCTAACCGAAAATAACCTTCAACCCTTGCTAAACTTGAAAGTGCTATTAAAACCTTTCTTTGTGTTACATGGGAAATTTTCTCTTTGCATATTCTCACACACAAAAGGAAAAGGCCCTTGAGGGCCTCTCGAGCAGCTACAGGTTAAGCTTCTTGATCAAGTCTGGTAGTACAGAACAGTGGCCCTGGTTCCCCTGTGAACCCCTATCTAATGGTTCATGCCGGTCAGGCTGCTTAGACTTGAGCTTACAATCTTCTGGCCATAGGTGAAGGTCTTCTACCACTGAACTACCCCATTTAGCTACAGTGTTAAAAAAGGGTTTACATTTACCACATTTGGTTCATGATTTTATCCAAAGCAACTGACAACAACTGAGAGAGGATACAGCTGAGCAGTTGAGGGCAAAGGGCCTTGCTCAAGGGCCCACCAGTGGCAGCTTGGTGGTATGGGAGTTGAACTCTGACCTTCCAGTTAGCCCAATAGCCCAATGCCTTAACCATTTCCCTGTCTATCTAGAAGGGTTCGATCACCTTTAAAGTTTCTTCAGCTAGCCCATAATAGTTTCCCTGTCAGAAAAGGTGCTAGGTAGAAAGTGAAATTGTTAACCATGCAATGAACCCTTGACCAACCCCTTTTTGGTAGCGTTCATGCTTCACCGGGAAATAGCAAACAAACCACGGTGATAACTCTTCGAATTTCCTATTAAGTCCTAGCCTTAGTCTTAAGGGTATCAACAGTATGAAAGATTTGATCATTCTGCTCAACCCACCTTTCCTCCATGCGGACCCAGAGGTCATTGAACTGCCGGTGACGTTGCTTCTTTAGCCTGTTGCGCCGTTTCTTCTTTAGCTTGCGCTCCACTTTCTCAAGAAGCTCCAAGCTGTCTGGGAGCAGCAAGTGGGGTGGAGGATCCTCCTCCTCCATGGGGCGCCATTCTAGGTCTTCATGAAAGAAGGCTTCCACTGGCGACTCCACGTCTGATGCATTGTCGTCCGCTCCATCTGTAGGACGGCTGGATCTCTTGCCACTGTGAAGGAACGAAGAGGAGTTCAAAGAAACAGTCTGATTTTACAGACACAGATTAGGCCTAGTCCTGGATTGCAGTGTTGTTAGTGGGTGTTTTCCCCAATGGAAATCCTTTCTAGTCTAAAACTATGCATAATTGCTGTACGGAAAGCCACCACAACATGTTCCACTGGTGCTGGAGTTGGTTGAAAGAGAACTGGTTTATGAAAATTGGATTCTGTGAAAGAAGAGCTTATTTGGACACTTTGTTCAACAAACGATCCAGACAGTTCTATCATGACTACTTTGAAAGCTTTTAGAATTTTGCTTTTTTCTGATCAGACATATTCATAATTCAAGAGGAAGCATCTGAAACATGCATCACATCAACAGTGAGCCAGAACCTTCTATTTAGATGCTATTTTCTCCATTTGGGACTATATGAAGGCCCTAATTCTCTGAGGTTTGTGCATTTTTAGGGTGGAAAGTGAAGATGGGATTGATGAAGCAGGATCCTGGCTTTCTGGAGATAAAAAGAGAGCATCTGCTTCTAATCGGAGTTCAATCTGGCTCCAAGAAACGCAAATACATGTGGCTTCTAATGGTGTCTGAAACATTACAAGCATCTATTATAGCGGCAATGGTGCAAATAAGTCGGGACGCCAAACTTTCTCCGAATTTTTACATCGGAACTTTCTGGGCCGCAGGCTTCCATCGTCTCCTCCAATCTGGCAACCCATCCATTTTATAAATGCCTCTGTGTGCTTGGCGTGTATCTGTGTGGGTGCTTATGTAAGAGGGGAAGCAGAAGAAAGAGAAAGAGACGAGATGGAACAGCACTCTGTCCACTCTCTGCATTTTCAGATGATGACTTGAAATGACTTGATGACTTGATAAAGGGATGAGATGTTTTTCTTGGGTGTCCAATAACCATCTTCACTTTTTGTGCGTGTGTTTTATGGAGTGTGAGAGGGGAGTAAGACATTTCGAGGAGAAAGCAAAACAGAGAGATGAACAAAGCGATTGAGTTATCTGATTCGGCGTCAGAGATAGCCACCCAGAAAGGAGAGAGAAATAGCTGAAGTATTCAAATTGTCCATGAATGCATAAATTCCAGGAGTTTATAACCTTATGGATGTAAAAAAGGGGCAAACTTTAAATCAGAGCGTGACATTTAAGCGCTGCTCCCCTGCGCTTCCACAACTTTTTATAGTCTGTAAGAACTTCACATTAAAATTTATTTGTTCCTTGTTGTAAACTATATAAGCAGCACATAATGGTGGCTTTGTAGTGCAGGTTAGGGTCAGGGCACGCAGACTTTAGGAAGCTTTAGCATGATCACAGGCATAGCTACGGTGGGGATTTCAGGTTTGAACCCCCCTGGAAGAATGTATGACCATTCCAAATGCTTATTCACAGCTAATAATAATAATAATATTTTGAGCAGTAGTTGCGCTATAACAACGTTTGTAAAAGGTTACCGAAATCATCATTACTATTGGTCCACATGTTAAATATATCCCTCAGTTTGTTTAATTAAATTTTATTAGCTACCAGATACTATAGTGAGAAACAGGATTAACCAATCCGGATTGTTCATTTTCCCCATTTCTGTATGAAAGCTATCAGCCAGCAAGCTACACTCTGGTGAGGAGAAACAGAAAGGTAGATCTGGTTTTATAAGAAAAAAATTCCCCCTATTACTAGCATCTTATTTTAATCATCTTCAGTGGAACTATTACGAAGGTATTTTATTTACTACACCTGTTAATGTTATTAATACGGCAAAATTAGTCAGTGACTTAAATGATTAAACGATAAATTCTGAATGCCACCATTTCTACTACTCTGTCATTCACCCGAAATATTATTTAGCATATTCCGTCTTCCCCCCTGATATTCATTCCTTGTTACGCCACTGAGCATGACTCCTAGCATGATGTTAGACCTTGTAGGACCCATACAATTTGGAAAAAAAAATGCTGAAACTGATATTAATAAGCTCTGTCTTGGGTCTGATTTCAGAATTTGTCCCGTCGTTACTCATTTTATTACGTTGCACCACGGTTCTGGACTGGAGCATGATCAAGCTCTAAACTACTTCAGCAGGTTTGATCAAGCTCATAACTTGGGCAGCTTTTTGTTACTTCGTAGTGCATTTCTGAAAATAGCTAGAGTTTAGAATAGCTATTATATTATCACCAGATTTATATTGAGCTTCTCAAAGTGGCTTTTATTTCCATTCTCTAAAATCACGATTGAGCAACACATATCAGGTTCTGAGAATGTTGTGGCAAAGTTAGAGTTAGTGTTAGAGTGAACCGTGCACACAAAGGCTCCATTCTGGCCTGCAGCTGGAGAACCAGCAGAACCTCTGCAGTTGATTATATGGACTGGTTCATTCAGGCAGCATGGGATCACTGATCTGCGCTCTGTTCAGGTCAAAATCAACAATTCTACACTTTTGTGGCCCATATTCACATTCTCTAATAAATATTTTTCATTTTCTAATGAGCATTTTTTTTTTTTGCATTCTGCATTGAATTCTAAGTCAATATTATTATATTACATTGTACTATTTAGTCCTTGTTTGTCTTCTAGTTCAAAGAAACAATGTTAAACAATATAAAGGTTTAAAATGACGGGTGTTTGCAAATCTGAAATAAAAAGTGATCTTAGTTGCTGTTTCTTCCTCCTCTTGAAAAAACTTTATAATTACTTTTGATAAATCTCAAAAACTCATTTTTTATTGTGCCTAGCTTTTTGTACAATCCGAAAAAAAATGTGTTTCTGTGGATTTTAAATTTAGTTCCATATGAATTTTTATCAATTGCAACCAATCGTCTTTGGTATAACTTTTAGTATAACTCAAGTTTCATACTTAAAAGTTACATATATGAAATAAATCATATCTCATCGGGAATTGATTTTATGCAAATGAATTCACAGGATATTGTACAAATGTATCTAACTCAAACTTTAATCCTGATACTGGGTCCCATATGAATTGTGTCAGGTCAATTTAAAGAAGATTTATTGTTTATTAGGGTTTAAATAATTTACTGCTTTTTACTTGAGAACATTTAAGTGTGGACACTACATATAACAAAATTTTATATATTTTTCAAATATATATTTTTTAATTTATTAAATTATTAATCATGTATTTTAGTTTATTTTATTATTTTATTGTATATTTAATTTTTTTTTTTTTAATTCTGACTGCACATTGACTACTACTGACTACTTTCACTGTATAATTTTTCTGTACTGTGTCCACACCTAGACATATTTGGTGTATTAAAAAATACATTTTACAAATGCGTTATGATTACTAGAAAAAAAAAATTATCTAGGTATAGCATCCATGTTTTGCTGTGTAGTGAACAGAAGGCAGTCTTTTACGAGGTGCTCGAACCTAGACAATGACTAGCCTAGACGTTTCCACCATAAAGCTCATCAGGATTGGTTACACAGTTAGGGGTTTAAGAGCAATGAAGCTACATTTTACTTCACACTATAATGGTTACAGAGATCCCTGATTGAGGCCGTAGAGCCACGACCCTGACTCTGATCTCACTCTATAAATACTGCCCCTCTGACACATGGTTTATTTTTGCAGCCAAATCGCCACCATCGCAGCTCCAAATGGCCCAATTAGGTGATTAGCGGATTACAGTCAGCTGCCGCCATTAAACATTGGCTGCTTGGTTTGCTCCCTGGTTTGTTGGCTCAGGCTGGTTCTGGAAGGAAGCGGCCAAGGAAGCAGCCTTGAACTTGTCTTTGATGACGGACAGAGACACGGATGGCCACAGAAAAAAACAAAAGGGAGGCTTATTACCGGGGAAATTTTCCAATTATTCACAGACGAGGCCGAACTGAGCCGAACATCTGTTTTGGTGAAATCGCATCAAGCATCAAGCGAATCGCTCGCAAAATAATTTCCACTGGATTTCCAGTCCACGAAAATGGGCCTTGAAATAAATAAACAAGACGCAAAGCCTTTGGGGCAGAGCTAGCTCACAAGCGATGCGGTGGCACGTGTAACGTTACACCGCTGTAACTGATAAAATATGGCTGAACAGGCTTTCAACCATTTCACAGGCTTTAAGAGAAGGTCATGGTGTGATGGCAAATTTGTACCGAGCATGTCCGCTTCCTTCTCTTCCTGTTCTCCGTTTTTGGTTCTCCCAGGGCTCTGAGAGAATTCCAGCCAAAGAACCAAATTTAAAACCGCAATAGCTTGTGAGCTAATTGTGTTGACGCTGTTAGGAAATATAAGAGCACAGATTAGCGTGCTCGTGGGTCTGAGAGTGTTTAAGAAACCCTATACTCCCACTGGAGAGCAGGATCAAGGATGTGGACTCGGAACAAAAACTAAAAACAAGGAATTGCGCAAAATTGTCAAATTAAATATGCTTTTCTGAGGTAGGGATTTTCTGAGGTTTTCTCAGAAGTAGGGATATCTATAGAATCCGTCGTGGTCACGGTGGTTCGGTTACAGTGGTGTTAAAGTTTTCTTAGCGCAAACTTGATGTGTGTGCATGTGTGTTTCAGTGTGTGTTACCTGTTAATGGGCTGGCCAGCTGGCGTGTGCTCCACCTCGTAGCCTTGGCTTCTCAGAACATCGATCACTGTGTTGTTGCCTAGGAAGTGACCTGCAATATAAACACTGGCTCAGTCAGCAAGCAGTGAACTCGTCCAACACACAGCCCGAAGGCCCGCCTGGCAAACTGATAATTCCCCCATGCGTAACTGGATACAGCGCGGGAGCGGCGACACACAATGGAGCAATATTTCACAATCTGGCCTAAAGAGCTGACCTGAATAAACACACATTGGTGCTTGTCAGTTTACAGGAAGCGAGTGTTTGACATGAGCACCCCTGTCAAAGGTCGAAAAATGCACCAGTTTTACAGGCAACAATGGCGTAGCGTAAGTAATCCCTCAAGCCCTTCAGTCTCTCTGAGGTTGGGAGATTCCCTACAACAATAGGATGTAGCGGGCCTTGTCTATGTTTGGTTAGAGAAAGAATGGGTTTTAATGTTATACCGCTCTCCTGGTGCAACGCATAAATCTGTACTTTTGAGACTAAACGAGGACCGACAGCAAATCACAACTTGCATTAGATCTACTAAGATATCTTATTTTGCATATCTGCCTGAGAGGCCATTAATCACTATTATAACACAGTGCCATTACATGCTTGATTCTGACTGGTCAGGTGATTGGTGTTGATTCATTTTCTATAAGAAGTAACTCTGACATTACTACTGAATTTTTCTGTAAGGAGATGTTTTTCTCAACTGTTTGGAAGGAGTCTCCAGTGTCAGCACTTTGTAACACTTTTGTACATGCGAAAATCTTCAGCGCGGAGGGCTTACCATGTAAAGTATTTCCATAACATGAAAAGTAAGTCATAGGTAAAAAAGTGAGGCTGGTGAAGGAACAACTTTTATAGCGGCTGGAACATAAGTGATAACAGCTAACTAACTTGAACTAACTTGTTTCTCAGACATTCCACAGTTACAAATGAATGTAACTATAAACACATAAAAAGTATCATATATTGATCGTTAATAAATGAAAAATTTATTTGTTGACAAATTGCTGTGGCATAAGAGAATAAAACATGTAGTTTATTGGAGAATAATCAACTTCGGAGTGGTAGCACCATCACAGCACACTGGCATTGATTATTTTCATGTAACAGCACAACCTGAAGTGCTTTATTACTAAATGTGCAGCCAATGAACACTTTACCACTTTGATCTCAGTTTCAGGCAAGAAACTCCAAAATTTTATGTTTGCACAAACAACACATCATCTAGCACAAGCACACCCTTCTAGAGATTTAAAGTCGGCTAGGAGTAAATCATTTTTAAAGAGAAAGCTTGAGCATGGAATCGGCTCTGAGGTTCTCGGCGAGCGGAGAGCTGTGGGTCAGGCGTCACGGCCTGATGAAAGGCCAGGCTTTTGTTTCTGCTGTACGGCTGAGCTGCTCGGGACAATGTGGCCCCGTTTCCTTTGTGTGAGAGAGGGAGGGAGCAGAGAACCTGAACCCACAATGCCTTGCTTTACCTTGGGGCAGCCGGGGGGATGCAGGTCATAGGGCTGACCGACTCACTTGCCCCGTATCTCTTACTCTCTTTCTCTCTCACACATATATACACAACAGTTATGTGTGATGGTGTGCTGATATAAAAATCTAATGACGTTTTTTTTGTCCACTGTACAAGTCCCTGTGAATGAGCTGTTTCTGTAGAAACAGCCGGAACTACTGTCCAAGCTGCTGTTATATAAAATTAATCAACACTTTTTGCCCAACAATGGTTTGACCTACACTTTCCCTGTTGTAATGATGAGAAAGTATTTAAACTACACACACAAACACACACATGCAGAACCCAGCTGATGGGGATTAATGCGTGGCTTTAAGCGGGAAGCTCCTAGCTTTGTGCTCTGAGACTTATCCTTTAAGCCGCTCTCTGTTAGTGATCACCGACTGCTGGACCTCCCAGCTACACTCCCGAAGCTTGCCAGTGACAGATCAGAGGAAAAACAACAGCATTCAGAGATGAAAGTTGTTAGTGAAAGCTGCTTTTATAAAAGCAATGGTTTGGCTGAGTCTTTTATAGCAGTTAACATTAGGATTTGGGCTGCAGCTGCGAGCTCAGCTCACTCTACATCGCTATAAAAGGGCAACTTTCAAACCCAAAGAAACCCAAGGCACGATGGATATGAGGTTAATAATAATCGTCACGCTTTTTGCCGTTCGGATTGGAAGAACGTCTTGGTGACAGGTATTTGGCACCAAACAGCACTCAAACGTCGCAAAGTAAACCGATCTTCCATTAGCGGATGATGTGAGGTCATGAAATCAAACGTTGGCTTTTCCACTATTAATCTGAATCGAGGCCACAGTGCGGGAGTGAGTACAGGGTGAACACGTGCCAATCAAAACGCCGCCTGTACTATCAAAACGTGACACGAGAGATATTTTCTCAATCTGTCAAAACCTGTGGTGGGCAAGTAGTCACTGAAAAATAACAGGCTCTTAAATGAGTAAGCACATTCAGCACGTAACCACAGAGTGGTGTGGAACGCAGCATGGGCTCTTATACGGCTAGTCCATTAGCGTTTATTATAAACAAACAGCCATTCCGTAGTCTCTTATTCCACATGGCTGTTGAATTCTCGATTCTGATTGGTCAGAAGGTGTTGAACAGCAGCTCTGACACTAGTTCCAGGTGCAAATTAGAAGATGCTCGTTCTAACATGTTAACATTTCTATAGTAACAACTTACTCAGGGGCTTGTATGGAGGACATTCAACAAAAAAACTTGTTTTGGGGGTAACATTAACTCTGCTTTGTGAAGGACCGAACCACATGACCATGTTACTTACAGCATGCTGTGTATTTTGGTTTGCAGCTTTTCTGTTAAACTGACCCAAAAGACAGAGCTGTAGAAACATTTCTGGATATTTGATCTATTTGCAGCAATATGTTCTGGATATTTGGACTGACGAACAAAGGGAGAAAAGAAACACATGTCCCCTAACTTTATAATCTAGTTATTCAGGTAATATATAAAATCATTTATTTAGCGCCAGCTCCGTTTTCTCCGTGCTTGGGTAATTTTTATGATTTCTGCACAAACTTGGTAAAGGTTTGTTAAAGTTTTCCCTTGGTGTATTTCTGACCAGTTGATGAAAGATTTTTACGAAGATGTTTTCAACCCTGCGCGCCCATTGGACAATACCTTTTTTCTTTTTTGCTTCAATTACTTGCGACGTCAAAACCAATTTTATTTAGATTCCGACTATCAGGTGTGAAAGTGCTCTAACAGTGGTTCTCTTGCAGTCCTCCATTTTATTTCTGAGCGGCTGCCCCGAAGAAAACAGTTTCACCTCCAATCTACACACCTGGCTCCAATATTCAGATGCTCTTATAGCCCTTGAGAAAGAAAGCATACTAGATCCAAGCTGGAATTAAATTATCCATGGTGGTCAATCTCCAAAAGATTTTTACGAAGATGTTTTCAACCCTATGCACCCCTCAGACAAAGTTTTTTTTCTTTTTGGCTTGTCTAATTACTTGCAACATCAAAACCAAACCTATCAATTTTGCTTAGATTCTGACTAATAGCTGTGAAAGTGCTCTAACAGTGGTTCTCTTGCAGTCCTCCATTTTATTTCTGACCTGCTGCCACAAAGAAAACAGTTTCACCTCCAATCTACACACCTGGCTCTAATATTCAGATGCTCTTATAGCCCTTGCAAAAGCAAGTGTACGAGATCCAAGCTGGAAGTAAATTATCCATGGCGGTCGATCTCCAGGAGCTGTTTACAGTGGGATAGAAATCATCCCTCCAGGACATGAATGTGTTTGAGGGGCACAAAGGGGCAGCCCAGGGCAGCATCTCCTCCAGCTCAGGGTCACACACTCGCCTGTCAGTAAACACAGGACCGTTCTGCGCAGGAACAATCTCCAAAACCAACACTGCCACACACTCGAGAAATATGTTCATCCAAGTGAGGAATGTGTGGGAGATTTTTTTGAGAGATGGCCACTTTCCACGTTTCAGTCTTAAGGTTTATTACCAAAATCAATCAGGAAAATAGGCATTTAAGAGGACGCTGCTTAATTTCGTTGTTTCTGGAATGTGGCGAGGAACGAGTCAGCCGTATGATAACTGAATTTTCTGCCTTTAAAGCAAAGTGGAGGCAATAATCATCCGTAAAACAGACAGGACCGGCTGCTGTGCTGAGGTTAGAAGTAGCTGAGGGGAAAAAAAGCAAAACTAACAATGTCTCTGAAGCTTCTCAGACATTCAGATCATTTAAAATGTCTGGCAGAAAGTGAAGGTGGCTGTAAACATGTCTCCTGTAAAACTGATAAAGCTTCTTGATGGATGTGTGTGTGCCCATAGGAACCTTTCCAGGAACTTAGGAACTTTTTGGGGGATTTTAGTTCCTACAGAAAATGATTCTATCTTCTAGCTATGATTCTAGCTTCCAGATAAAGACATGGAAATACTTTATATAATTTTAAAAAATTATATAAAACTTTAATTCCATATTATTTAACTCTCATTCTTCTTTGTATTTTGGATTTATTTTATTTGTTTATTGTTTATTTTGTCTGCTTATTGTTTAGACTATTGGTTTATTGTTTATTTTGTCTGTTAATTGTTTATTTGGCATGTTTATTATTTATTTTTATCTGTTTATTATTTATTTTGCCTGTTAATTGTTTATTTGGCCTGTTTAATGTTTATTCTATGGTTTATTTTGTCTGCTAATTTGTGCGTCTGGAAAACTACATTTGAAGTTGATACTCATATATATAAAGGTTCATATATAAGGTTTATAAAGGTGTTTTCAGGAATATTCCTGAATCCAGGGTCAAGTTTAGTACCTTGGTTGTATATTCAGAGAAAATACTTTTATCTAGCACCCTAAAGCGCTCTTTATTCTTGTCTCTCTGGGGCAACACATAAAAATTCAAAGGTTTAGACCTATATAAAGGTTCATAAATGTCTCTAAAGGTACCAGACCCTCAGGTCTCACAAAACGTGAAGGTGACTAAACTAATGAAAACTTCTTAAAGCATGTGTTTGTATACAAAGGAAACCTTTTTTTAGGAACTACTTTAGGAACATTTCCACCTGAGACAACAGTGCCAGTTTTATTTTGTACATTTTTTTTTCATCTAGCACCTTACAAATTCTCCTGTGTGGTTGCAGGAACCGTTTTAGCTCCTGCTTTAGAGTAGATACTTTTCTGTAGACTAGGAACCAAACTGAAAACGGTTTCTTAGAGGTTCTTTGGATGGTTGGGAGATCTTTGCTAGATAATGGATTCTAAATGGAACCTTTCCTGACAGGGAAAGGCAATGCGGTTGCCGAATAACTCCTGAGGGTTGTCTGTTTTTTTAAATAGTGACTGAGACGGAGCCAATTCGCTAATGGTCACATGCAAGCTTGTGAAAATAGAGCCACTGTTTAAAAACAAGCTCTTTCTACCAAGCAATTTTAAATCTTGTTTTAGTGCATGAAGGCACAAAATTAGTGGTGAAGTTAAACATTTCTGAAATGCTTTAGTTTTTGTATAATTAGCAATTGAACATTTTTTAGGTGTCCCTTTTGTTCATGCTTCTCAAGCAAATAGCAAAAAAGATTGTATGTCTTTAAACATGTCTTTGCATCAGTGAGTTTCACAATTAACAAAATTTCAACCTTTACACTCTATCAGAGGTTGTATGATGCTATCTATCTATCTTAAGTGTGTGCGTGAGCTCCGGGGACACTCTGAATCACATGTGCGGTCGTAGTGATAACGCTGTAGCTAATCTCCAGTGTTAGCAGAGCCTCAGTAGAGTGCAGCCGTCTCGGCTGTCTGGAGCCACGGAGTGACCTGGCCATCTGAAACAAAGGTGACTCCAGCCCGGGGCACTGCTCTCGACTTGCTTGTTACCGCCGGATCTGTGTATGTGTATGTGTGTGTGTTAGGCTAGTAGTAGCCCTGGAGGAGTGTATAATATTCACACAGCTAATGATGTGTGAGACTGTGTGTATGCAGCAAGTTCATAAATCTCTGCAATGTTCCTGAGGCCACACAACGAGAGCTGTCATGTCTATTACATCATTGTTAGGGACGTTTTATCCTCTTTACAGCTAGCATGTCCGCTGCTACTGACCACAAGGAGAACACGGAACATGCACGGAATTAACTAGCTACTTAGCTAGAGAAATTAGCTAGGTAACTATGCTAGTGATCCATTGAGTAATGCGAGAAATATTTGCATCACTATTAAGTTTTAAAGAAACAAATGAAATTTTATATTTCCTTCATAGACAACCACTTAACTGCGTTCAACAACTGACCACACTTTTTCCCTGTACAGAAAAAAACATCCTCGGCTATCTAACTTTCTAAGATGTATATCTGCGTTTTGTGGCTAATCGAGGCTAAGCATGCTTATCAAGGCTTTGATTAGCAAAACCAGACTTGTCTGGACTACAAGAAAGGAATTATTGATTTAAGAGCAATGCTTATCAACTGAATCTACACCCATTTCACATTTCTAGTTTTTTTTTTAAAGTCTGTCATGTTCTTGCTAGCAAGCAATATGCTAGAGATGCGGACATAAAAGTTGTTATTCAAAACTTCCCTTTGCTTTGCATTTTAGAAGCACGTGGACTGAGTTTTTTTCTGAAGGTGACGCTGGCTGTTCGATTACTGAGTGCTATTCAGCACGTCCAATCTCTCTCTCTCTCTCTCTCTCTCTCTCTCACACACACACACACACACACACACATATACCAGAGCCTCAGAAAGCAGCCAGTGTCCTCCATGGCCTCGCTCCAATTATTAGCGTGAGTGGCACGTCTTAAATTGAGTCTCTTTTCCATGTCGTGTAATATTTATATTAGGACTTGTGAACCAGGGGCCATGCTAAATAAATAAATGGGTAGCGCCGACGTTTTTGGGTGTGAGGGCTAGTGAAGGCTGTTTGTGTATGTAGCTCCTGCATAGACCTGGAATTCTGACAACACTATTTGACAGGAACATGCAGACAGAGAGAGATGGAAAAATAAGGGAGAGATTGAGAGATCAACAGGGACCAAAGGAGAGAAAGTGATATGAGGAGGAATGGATGGGAAGGGAGATTACAAATGTGTCTAGATGACAAAAAGTATAACTACAGCCAGTAACATAAAGTATAGGTGATAAAGTGTATTAATAATTGGGTAATAATCATAGTATTATTTTTATTATTATTGATCTAGAGTGCAAAAAGCTCAATCATTTTGTGCCTTGAATCTGAATCAAAAACCAAAAACATATCCGGTTAGCTGGACTGAAATCCCATTGCACCTGATTTGCATATCAGCTCCTAACACGTGACAACACTCTCCCAGAAAATGGCTGATACACTAAAAATTATGATTTTGATTGATGGTTTTGCATTTGAAGTATTAGGATTATGGAAATTATATAAAACCTAATATAAAACTTACACTTACAGCTTTACCTCTAACTGTTACAAATTGTTGACACTGGAGACTCCTTCCATAAATGCGAAATAAACTTTTCCTTGCAGAAAAACTTACCATATCAACACGTTTTAGCCATTATTATATAGCAATGAAAACAACAATTAGAATGAGTGCATTAAAATAAACCTGTGATCTTCTGACCAATCAGAATCGAGAACTCAACAGCGCTGAGGTATACATGAGTCTAGTATGAAGCTGCACATTTATTTTTACACGGATAATCTGGATATAAGCCTGGTTCTCAAATTTTTGTGAGGACTCTGGAGGAGCAGCGCAGCCGAGTCGGAGATCTGATCTGATCAAAAGGTCAAGCGGGAGAACTGTGTAAACATACTGAAAATGACAGAATAGTGGTCACTCCGGCTCTGTATGAGTGTCTGAGTGATATTTAGATGGGGGTAGTGCTGACTGGGGTCAAAGGTCGACGATACATCCATCACATCTATCATCAGTGTGTAGCAGCAGCACTTTCAGCTGGTATTGGTGGAAATATCCTCCAGACCAGAAGACGTTTCCATTCCACAGGAAATCCAAGCACAAGTGATGACAGCTTTGATATATACTCATGCATATATGACAAGAAACTTACATAATTCAGTTTTGCTAGTTTTATGTCTTCTTCCCATAGCTACCTGTTGTGTAGTATGTACAGCCACATTAGCTGTGTAACGTAATGACAAAATCTGTATCTGTATTTGTATTCAGATTTAAACCCAAAGTGGGCCTGGCCTAAACTGGAAGGGATGTGTGCGATTTTTTTTATTTTTAAATCCACGGAGTTATTGTTTTTGTTTGTACCTTCCTATGATATTTTCTAACAAATTTAGTTGGTTCCATTTTCCAAAACATAAACAAATTAGTAGCTTAATTTAAATCACTGAATCCCTGACAAGGCAGTTACTAAGGATGAATGAATGAATGAATGAATGCATCATTGGCTGTCCCATGAGCTTCATATCGGGCTGCTCGCCCACATGAAAGTACAAACCTCCCACTCACATGATTTTTTTTTTTGTATCCTATGGGATCCCAGTCCCAATGCGAACATCAAGTCTCAACCATATGTCCTGCGAACCTTTCTGGCAAGCTTAATAAAAGAAAGAAAAAAACATTTAGTACTCGTACCTGTATTAGTATCTGTTTAGAAAACATTATCTGTTCATTCGGAATAATGTTTTAGTATTTAAATACATCCCTAACACCCAAAATAACTTATAACGCTGATGAGAAAAAAAAACCTGATCCATCATATGAGTCTCTCTGTTATACCCATATATTATGGGTGAAATAAATATTATTTGGTTTGACAGCTTGCTAGATGTTAACCACATACAATTCATATGGACAACATGAATGCTAGGTTCCTCCATGTGTCAGTCAAAAGCTAATAACAGGCCCCAGAAGAGAGGGAACGGAAAAGAGGGGGCAGAATAATTGAAAAATCACGGCATGCGCCCTGTGCACGCTAACAGCAAGAGGCGGTATGCGTTTCACTACTATTAAGCAGATGCCACTTGTAATAGGTATTTTAGTGCTTGGCAGACAAGCCGAACCGAGGCCTGTTTTATTCATCGCCGTACCACCCACAAGCACTGCTGGGATACTCAGAGAGAGAACTTTGATGCTAATGCACATACCATCACATCTCATATTCAGCCTTGTGCTTATGGGCAGATTACGGACTTACTAAACCAAGGTCGTTATTTTTGTTCTCTGGATGGACAGCGAGGATTTTTTTTTTTATTTAATCACCTGACATGAAACTGCTCAGAGAGAGAAAGGATAAATGAAGACATATAACTAGTGTGATTAGAGATTATATTTTACACCACAGCGCTGCTGAAGTCTGACTGGTTCAGACAGCAGCCTCATAGTAGTTCCGCTGCAAGATGAATCTCTTTTGAATCTGTATTTGTTTCAATAGCAACAGCGCATTCACAGGGACTTGCCTGATAATAAAACAGATCAAAACAGTGTTGTTATTATTAAAGAAAACATGTACTTGTTTCGTCTCTAACAATCAAAATGTTTAGTCTAGAGTGTCAGCGCTACGCAACAGTCAGGGGTGAAAGGCGTAACTTTAAGTTTTCCGCTACAGGAAAGTCTTCAGGACAGAGGATCCTGTGGTTTTTCATTAACGTAATGACGAGCTACCTCTTTTGAATTATTAACTTCAGTAGAGAATTCGTCATCTGGTGACGGAACAACTGCTACGTGACTGTTTAGAGTTGCTATAACGCAGGTGATAACAGGAACTAACTTATTTCATGGACGTCACACAACATTAAATGTAACTATGAATGGACAAAAAAGTATCATGTGTTGATCTTTAATAAATGAAAAAAATGTAATCGTAGGAAAATTCATGTATAAGAAGTATAAAACACTTCAGGACCTGTTTTTACAGAAAAATTATCAACTTAGTTATTTTCCTATAACAGTACTTCCCATTGTGTTTCATTACTTATTTCTTAGATTACTCCTGTGTATATCATCACTATATACTCCATTTGGGAGTAAATGATAGCACACAGTGCTAAGGGTAAAGTATTTAAAATTTGAGTAAATATACAAATTTTGAAGTTGCCCTGAAAATGTGTAGTGCTTGCTAAGTTTGTCCTGTCTAAGAGGTCAGCCTTTGATATTTAACAGCTCGGACTGGCTGGCTCCTAGTCTAACCCTTAACTGACCTCAATCAGGCTAACGACAGGTTGAAGGCCCCCCCACCTCGTCAATGCAAGGCTAATGGGATACTGTAGCCAGAGGTAACCAGCCAATATAGGTCAAAATAACAGCCTTAGTGTCTGAAAGATAGACGGTAATTGTTGGTACTCGGATAAGTGGGTCCGCTCGGTTCAAATTTATAGCCATGTAATGTTGGAACCAAATTTATAGCTGTCTAAGCTAAGTTTCATAAGTACTGCTGCCCGAGAAATGACAGCGCTTAGTGCTAGCTGACCAGCTAGCGAAGGAGCTCTGATGAACTTGAAAACATGAATGAAACCTGAGGATACCACTAAGATATTTCAGTACTGCTGAGGTCTGATAGATGTACAGCTAGACGAAATATTAAGCCATTAGCAAAAATTATGTTTTTCTGGAATTGCATGATTATGGAATAACAGTCTTATGAGATCAAGCCCTTTGAATTGAACTCTGAAAGCTAGTTTTATTAAAAGGGGAATGGAATTAATTATATATTACAGAAGAAGACTGTCCACTAAATGTCGGACTCAAAGTGTGCCAAAAACTGGATTAAGTCAATATTACTAGGAAATTTGTGAGATACACGGGGCTTCCTCCACGCCTGAGGTCTTTTGTGGTGATTTTAATGGCTTCAAATGGCTTGTTGTTATTGGAGCCTTTGGGCTTGACATAAGTACGCTTTTTTCTGTCTTGGCTTTTTGATACTGTAGAGGTAAGTGCTGTACAAAGTCCAGTAAAGACCCAAAGCCAGCAAATGAGCCAAGTAAAATCTCCTCAGTGTTATTTTAGCATTCTACTATGCGCTCATTAATGCCCGTTGTGTCCGTTTCCAAACGTTATGTCCTGATTCCATCAGTAACAGGAAACTTCTTTAAGCATTCAAAATCTTATTAACAATAAAGCTTCAGAAAGACCAGCACTGAGCGACCGTGATAAGTAGTAGACAAGCTAAACATACAATGTAGAACAAATCTGCTACATGTTTTTGTTGGACTTATTTCGAGTAATTGTTTCCTGCAGCGGTATCAGAAAAGAGAGAATCATTTATTCGCGGTTTGAATCTTTTAACCGAATCAGAGCACTTTTTAAGGACAGAAAATCCATCTTCGCTAACCGGATGGTGGTTAGCGTGAAAAATGGAGCGCTGTTGCTAGGCTAACAATCTACTGACAGGTCTGAGGCACTGGTACAAAATGGCGTGGTTACAATTTCCGCTCAGATGTGTGCCAATGCATGGAACAGAAAGAATTCACTATAATAAATGATTAAGATTGTTCCAATTAAAATATGAAAAAAAAAAACATCCAGGGTATGAGTTATCTAGAGAAAGTGAAGTCATGGGTTTTTGCTGAGAAACAGCTTTGTTTTTATGTTGGAGGTTATTCAGGAGCCCGTCATTGTTCTTGCTTCAATACATGTCATATCTGTTATATCTGTTTTTATTAAGGAATGCACGCAAAGGCGGGTGCAGATAGCATCTCGACCCAATGCCAGCGCTAACCAGCAAGACATTCCTCTCTGAGCTCTCTGAGAACCTGTGCCATGCTCGAGTCCCAATGAAAGCGTTCAGGAATCCCAAAGCAAAATGCTACAGAAAAGCACTGATTCAAGCAAAAAAACAAACAAAAAACTTTGCTATAGAGAATCCATCACAGCAAGCTTGACTGAGTGAATCAAATGTTTATCAGAAATCTAGACAGGTCAATAACCGGGCGCCTTTTGAGTCTGATCATCAGTCCAATTTACACTTCACAGGAATGGAGATGGAAAAGATACTCAAGTGTTCTGTTTTCGATTCGCGGAGCATGGCCGAGCTAGGTGTGATGCCAAAATGTGGTACAAGGAGATGAAAAAAAAAAAGCGCACAGCAGGCCTTGGATTGAAAACTAAGCATTTTGTTTACAATCCATGAGAATTATTTCAAACAACAGTCCACCAAAAGGGTTCTACAACATTGAATGTAACTATAAACGGATAAAAAGTACAATAGTTGGAAAATCGCTATGGTAGAAAAGGAATAAAACAGTTCCTGATGTGCTATTATTGGAAAATACTTAACTTTGAGGTGGTAAGAGTAACTGCGCTTCATCACACCACGCTGTCGTTGATTACTTTCTTATAACAGCACACCCCGCATTGTGTTTTATCACTGAACGCTACAGAAGGGCACTGACTCTTGCGAATCCATCACAGCAAGCCTGACTGAGTGAATGAAATTTGTACCAGAAATGTCGACAGGTCAACAACAGGCCACGTGTTGAGTCTGATCATTGGTCGACTTTACAGGAACGGAGATTGAAAAGTTCTGTTAAAGATGCGTTCTACAAAGCGTTCTGTTTCAGATTCACTGAGCCGAGTGGAAAAGACTAGCTCAGACCGTTCCAAAAATGTGATAGGAGGAGATGAGAAAGCGCACCAAGCACTCTGCGAGGACGAAGTAGACTTTACATGGGCATGATTTCAAACGAGAGTCCACCTAAAGCACTCTGTCTGCTTTAAGTACAGCTTTCAAACAGCAGCCAGTACCAGAGTCAGAGATTAATTAATGTAGCACTGTTCCACCGAGAGCCAAATATCAAATATCATTTACGTTATTTCCTTCACTAGACAGAACACTGAGTGCGCTTTGCTCCAGTGCAGACCAGGATTAAACGTGCGTGCCAGGTTGGCCAGCTTGCTTTAGGTTCAGTTAGGTAGAAGTAATGTAATTTCCTTCTCAAGCTCCTTTTCATACAGAATAAAGGAAAAGGATAATGGAAAACAATAATTTCAATCACCAGAGTCGTCATTCTCCACAGCACTGCACTTTATTTTTGTTACCTCATTTTACCTCATTTAAATTACCCATGGCCTAAAATAAGTGATTTTTCATTGATTTACACCTCTTTAATGGTCGATTTTGATTACACTGACTGATGTTTGTCAAATTTCAATTTAAAACGTCATTTCGTATATTTTTAAAGTACTGAATGGGTTAACATTATTTATGAGCTCAGTTTATCACAAAATAAGCTCCATGTTAGAACCAATCATGTCCAGATTTTTAGAGGATTTCCACAACATGCTAACCAGAAACATTACTCATGACTAAGTGTGCATGCTAAACCACCTAGATAGCTAAATTTCTAGCTTGCTAACGTGATTGCTATGATATATTTTGACATGACTGGCTGCTGCTAAATAAATTGCTGTGTATTTGGTGCTGCAAATGGAGACTATGATGATGAAATCACACGGGGCAAATGCAGGCTAATTTACTAGCAGTTATCTAGTAGCCAGCTAGCTATCTAGATGTTTGGGATAGCAGAAATACATGGTGTGTTTTTTTTTATTTATTCAGAGATTTTGTGTTTTTTTATAAGGGCAAAGGTGTAGAGATGTCCTTGATGTAGTTTCCTGGGATAAAATGCCACAGCTCTGAATTTCACTGTACTGTATATGTATATTTGACAATCTATCTATCTATCTATCTATCTATCTATCTATCTATCTATCTATCTATCTATCTATCTATCCATCCATCCATCCATCCATCCATCCATCCATCCATCCATCCATCTATCTATCGACTTGTTACTCCTGATCTAGATCATACCATAGATAAGTGTTTTCCTGGTTATTGGCTTTACTTTTTCTTGCAGGTGTGTGTGTCTGTATAATAGTAGCTAAAGTGCAGACACCAGGTTGTGAAACCTTTTCCTAAATATACCAATGATTTTGTATTGGCACAGGCTGTCTTTTGAATCTACTAGGTGGTACATATCTCCAACACGCACACACACACACACACATGCGCACACTGCACACACACCATCTCTCGCTGCCAACCCAAGCATAATGAAATGGCCTGAACATTACGGAAATAGAAAGAAGGAGATGAGAACAGGAACAAGCTCAACGTAAACGCTCCAGTAAAAATAAACAGGAGCCGATCAATCTTTGTGAGCGTGTCATCTCACATGTCTGTTCCCGAGCCAGGATGCTGTTTTAACCGGCTTTAATCTCGGCGTCAGATCTGTCGAGTCAGCGTGATGGTGGCAGTGGCGGTAAGAACACTAATGCTGATGGACAGAAATTCCATACACACTCAGGAAGCTGCCTTTGGTTTCTCACTCATTGGGTGTGTGTGTGTGTGTGAGAGAGAGAGAGAGAGAGATAGCAAGAGTTTAACTAAGTGCACAGTGTTTATGCTTCTCCAGCTTTGCAATGCATCATGGGGCATATGTTGGAGGGCTCTGTACAACCAGGCGCATACAACACACACAGTTTGGTCATGTATACAAATGTATAAAGTGGTTTATTATTCAGTTGGACGCAATCTGTTGATTGTCTGTTGAGCAAATAAGACTTTTGCAACGTAACTGGTACAAAAACCCCATAATCCTTTGCACTGCATGTGAGGCATCCAATAAACAACATATAACAAAATGATAGCAGAGATTCTTTATAGTGCCAGAAAGTAATAATATGCTGCAGCATTAGCCAGAGCATGCTTTACTCATTAAAAACTGTACTGTACTTGGTCCAGATTTCTCTTCCACGCTCTTTACAAAAACATTTCCTCCACTCTTCTTCACAAAATACATTTATTAATCTACATAATGCATTTCATCTTCCTATAACACAGTCTGAAAATAGTTTGTTTCAGTAGCTATGTTGAAATGCAGTTTTATAATTTGTTGTTATAATCTGAATACAATCTCTGTCTGAGAAACTGAAGGCAGCACTGTGGAATTCTGAATTCTGATTGGTCAGAAAGTGCTGATTAACTTTACTATAACAGCAGCTCTGACAACTCATTCAAAGGGACTTGTATGGTGGACGCTCCACAAAGACAAGCAATAATTAAAAAAAAAAAAAAAGCGTGAAGTTTACATTTTCCACCATAGGAAAGTCTTCAGGATGGACTTTTTTCAGTAAAAATACAAGCTGCATTTTTGTCTTCAGAAGAAAGGAAAATAGAGAGGCTGATGAGGAAACGACCGTTTATAGTGAATATAATGTAAGTGAACCTGTTTCGAGGATGTTCCACAACATCAAAATGTGACTCTAACTTGCACACAACATTCTTAAATTGAGTAAATTTTTTATAACATTTTAATATTTGTAAAATTTTAATATTTAATTGTTGTCAAATTGCTGTGGTATAAGAGGAATAAAACATGCTGTTATTGGAAAATAATCAACTTCAGGGTGGTCACATCTCACACCAGCCTGATGCAACGTTCCAAAGTGTTTTATTCATTACTTAAAGTCATATAAACCTTTGAATCAGATTTTGTTCACAATCATTGTACACTGTGCACATGTACTTTTGCATTATGTAACTGTTCCTGTAAGGAAACAAAGTTCTTGTTACACATTTTAAGATTTAAAAATAATTGGCTTGATGTTGGGAGAATGGGAAATCCAGCGAAAGCAGAAGGTATTGATGCAGAAATTCTTCTTCTTGCTTTCATTTCAGTACAGACATTCACACTAACCTCATGCAAAACTAGTACAGATTCAAACAAACAAATGCGACGTGCTTGGATTTCATTTGGTTTAATACTGTAGGAAAAAGTACGAATGCTAATTTCGCCCCTATCCTGAACCTTTACTCGTACGAGTTGTCATACAAACTTGTTGTGACAATAATGTGAGACCACTTTGGGACCTTTAGGGAATGTTTTGCTAAAACCGGCATAGTGCGAATAAACACCTGGCTAACATGGTGAACTAAATTTATCTACTTGTTACTCTCAACCATCTTGTTGTTATGTGCATGTAGAATTTTGTTGAGTTTAATATGACAATCTACACTCAGAATGAATTCTCATAGATTGATGAAAATGTGCATAAACACAACACACCTCTGTACTTCCTATTATTCCCTCTTTCGTATTTTCTTTTAGTGATCTCCAGAAGTCCAGCTTTGTAGATGCAACACACTGTGATCCTCACAAAGACTTTTGAGGCACCTCTGAACTTTGACCCCACTGCTCCTGCACTTTATTAAGAGAATCCAATAAGGCCAGCATAATCCTACAGTCTTAAAGGCTCTCCAAAACAAAGAGGGTAGAGAGGGGGTAAAAGTGCCTTCAAGCGCCTGAGAACAAGCCATAAACGGCTTGGGGAGCGGCGTTATCGCACCGTCTTTACCTCGTAGCCATCCCGCCTCCAGTCTCGAGACTTAAAAGGGCCCGCGCTATCCTCCTGCTTTCCGTGAGTCATCAATGTGCCGCTAATAACTAGATATGCAATTCTTCCCTCTCTATCATAAAGCACATTCTGTCGCGACTGATGGAAGTTGGCTCAGGGCAAAGAAAATAAAATCCCATTCCAGGTGCGTGTAGCCACAGCTCTGGGTGGTGCAGAGGTCAAAGTGTGGAGGTGAACTGGATTCAGCTTGTGCCTTTTATCAAAGGGTGATGTCGAGGCTTGCTAGCGCTGCATAGTTTCACTGTTAGCTTGCACACATGGTGTAGTGACAATGCATAAAATACAATTCAGCCCATGAGATAATGGCTAGTTCCTTGTGCTGGTGTGCATATTTCTTTTTATTTCTGAATTCTTTCAGATTTAATGTAACAGCCAAGGTGACTCTGGTGCCAAGTCTGCAAGTAGGATTAGCCAGTACCGCTAACAAGAAACCAGTAAAATGCCAGGAAATGAATCTGTACATACCTACCAGCCAGTGTAACTGATTCGGGACCAGTAAAACTTGGTGATCTTGTTGGCACCTGCTTGGCACCCCGTCGGCGCCATGTTGCCACCTTGGTGCCGTCGGCGGTGGAAGTGTTTCCAGGCTACAGCTCTTCGTACGCGATGCTCGTAAACGGTTTCACAGTCATTCGCACGGTGATAAATCACCCCACTGAAAAACACCAACCTCGTAAAGAGCGGTGAGTCTGGAAAGCCAGTTTAGCGCCGCTCCGGTCCCCTTCACATTAATGGCCATTTTGGGTGATGGGAGAGCCTGCTGCATTTTTAGTGCTACTCTAAACGTGAAGTCATTTTATATATGTGGATGTGTATATGAAAGTGTATATGAAAGTTGTCTGTACCAGATTTATGTGACAAGCTTGCGAAAAACGGTTATAAACAATAAATTGCTCTGGCGTCACTTTAGAAATTGCTAACCAATAATCAAAGACATGCTTCTAATCACTGAGCTGTGGTGGTGCTTGGATGATAAAACTTCCGTCAGATCCTGAGAGAAATCAACAAGGCCCGAGTTCACCACTGTAAACGTCAAACTCTCTTTACGCTACACAACACATTTCAGCTTGCCAGATCTAACCCAGGCTCTCGCTTAACACGTCTTCTGAGGACGGACTCTAAAGGGAATTTAATTGTGTGTGAAAAGAATACAAGATCCAAACGTAAACACTGAAGCTTACTGCCGCGGTCGCAATTACATGCCCACAAATATTTGAATTTGTGGTTTTTCTACTAAGGAGTTCGTGATGGGTCGAACAGTTGCTGGGCTATTCTCTCACCCAGAATGGTTCCCTATAGCAGGATTCAATAACTTGTAAACAGATCTTGCTAGTGTGAGAAAAAAATGACAAAAGGCACCGTGCGACTCAAATGAGTGTCTGCGCAGCTACCTGTATTGAGTTACTCTGATCTGCGCCCCTGCTTTAAACATTTCCATATGTCTCCTATAGCTTAGCATTTCTTAGCCACCAAAATACATGTAAATTCAAATAGCTAAAATGGCTCAGCTTTATGATCAGATTTATGAATGAAAGCCTTGTTAGGGCTGAATTTGTTTAAACCTGCTGCATTTTTAAATTCACACAATCAACCAAGACTTTAAAAAAGACCTGGTGTTAAAGAATAAAATATATCAAAAATGTATGATTTATGATTGAGGTGCTATTTGCCTCTCACTCATATTACAACTATAGAGTAAAGTTAAAAGGCATTTTAAACACAAGTAAAGTGTTCTTCGGAAAAACCTATATGCATCTACAGCAGTTGGGTGGCCAAGCCCACTATAACTACACTTTAAATTGAAATATAATCATTAAAATACTTCCAAAATCTTATTTTCCATTTAACATCTCATGATTATTCCCTAAGTCATCCATTATAAATTAAGAACAATGTACAAAAGTTTTTTTGTGTCATTCAACCCTGTTTCCTGAACACATTCACCACTACGAAACATCTGAATTTCCTTAAGAAGAAAAATGAGAAGAAGAAAAGTACATTCTGTGATTGTTTTTTTTTCCTTGCTGTCATTATTTGTAGTAACAAAGTTGGTCCAGAAAAATTTGTCCACGTTTATTTTAGTTTAGCAAGATTATCGTGGTTTAATGAGGTACTCATTCGACCATTTTATGATGATCTTTGTGCCGCGATGCTTCTGGAAAACTTCAACACGAGAGGCTTTGGAAGGAAAGAACAGATGAGCTTGACTGACAGAAGGCAGAGTCAAGGTCAAAATTCAGATTCACAAATCAGATAAAACTTCATAATGCAAACTAAATATTATATTATATTATAAAAAGTAAATCTGTATATAAAAAAGAAATAAAATCCAGTTTCCTTCATTGATTCATTGATTCATTCCACAAAATTAGAAGATTTTCCAACCAGACATGACTAACTGTTGCAAATATAATCATCTGTTCTTTCTTCTCAAGGTTTATATTTAAAGTTTCTAGCGCTAGTGCTACATACAGCCCTGCCATGGCAGAGAAGCCACTTCATTCAGTTGACTAGCTACAGGTCAAGGCTTGCTCCCAATCCAAGTACACACCGAGGTCCTTCTACGCCATTGCCTTCCATTTCTCTGATTAAATTGAGGTCGTGACCTGTAACCTGTACCTCAGCCCACTTTAGGTCACACGCTGTACAACTGCAACATCATTCTATACTAATTTCACTGGCATTCCACAGATTCCTCCACTAGAGGATGGTGAGACAGGAACAGAGAGAAAAAGTGACTGAAAGAGAAAATGACCACACTGGTTTTGGTTTTCCGGTGACTATCTTCAGAATGAATCGTGAGAGAAATTCCTCTGTGAGCAAACAGCTCTGAGTAGCAAACAAACACCATATTTCTTGGAACCACAATTCAGAATATTTATAGTGCCGTAAACATTCGTTTGGTGTAAACAGGATTTGCTTACTGTTAAAATACAGCTTTGAAAGATTGGGCAGTAGCTTAGTGCATGTCAGAACCTGACAATGTGTGGGAGAAGACTTTGAATACATGTCTGGAAAGACTTGCAGTTTTTCAGGCAAATGAGTGGTCACAAAAAGGTCAAGCCGACTGGACATACTGTTAGTTTATCAGTGGATGAGTTGTGAAGTTCTGAATACTTAAAATAGCAGCAAAGTTCTGTGTTCATTGGATGAGTGGTAAAATTCTAAAATCATTGGATGGGTTGCAAAGTTCTGAGTTTCTTAGATAGGCTGCAAAGTTCTGAGTTCATTGGATAAGTTACAAAGTTCTGAGTGTACTGAACAAATTGTGAAGTTCTGAGTTCACTGGGTGAGTTAAGAAGATCTGAGTTTAATGGATGAATTGCAAGGTTCCAAGTTCATTCAATTAGTTGGGAAGTTCTGAGCTCATTGGATGAACTGTGCAGTTCTGAATTCATTTGATAAGTTGAGAAGTTCTGAGTTTATTGGATGTGATGCAAAGTTCTGGGTTCTTTGGGTGTTTTTTGTAGTTCAGAGTTCACTGGGTGAGGAGAAGTCCTGAGTTTATTTGATGTGTTGCAAAGTTCTGAGTTAATTTGATTAGGTGAGAAATTCTGTATTAATTGGATGAAGTGCCAGATTTAAACTGATGAGTTGCGAAGTTCACCGGATGTGTTGCACAGCTCTGGGTTCATTTGATTATTTGCGAACTTCTGAGTTTATTGGACGAGTCGCAAAATTCTGACTGCTAATATGTCCAGTTGGTTTGACTTATCATACGAGACCATTCAACATCAACATTAGACCAGGTAAAAAGAAGGTCAGGTTACAGGGCTTCAGGTGATTGGGGTTGAGATCACTTTCCCTCACCTCTCTGCACTCAGAACCTTGTAAAGCAATCCCCACAGGACCGGGCCATGAAACAGAGTCCTTGTTAGTGACTGCCCTATTAGCCCTGTCTCTGCTTTCACTCACACACTTCCTGTAGCACAGCAGACTGTTCACACACACACAGACACATGCACGCACACACACATGCATGCACGCACGCACGCACACACAAATGGGCACTTGTACCAGTGAGGCCCTTGTACCCACTATATAAAAACACTATATAAAAATGGCATAGAATCAATTTTTGGAAATCTGTAGACTGTGAACCACTGAAAGACTAAGGCAGTAAATCTGGGATAATGCTACTACAGAACTGCCTTAAATTTAATGATAACGCATTAATTCACTTATCTAGCTAGCTAACAAGTTCTAGTGGTAGTTGGATTTTTGGTGTTCCACAGTCAACTGGATCTCCAGTTGTTTGAACCCATCTTGCCCCATTTTAAGCTGCTAATCATCATCAGAGGATTTAAAATGCATTTTCTTGAAGTTAAATACACAAAAAGTAAATCATTTTTATCCACACTTCTCTTTGCCTCAGACATTTTTTTCCTCTCATTCAGCTGTTTGCTCCATCCCTTTGCATTCCATTCTTTCTCCTATTTTCCACACACAAACTAGTGTGATTGGACTGAATTAGTCACTCGTTGGCTATTAACTAGCAATGTGTTTGCTTATCTGCCTGTAACTAATCACATTATCTCAGCAATCAGAACATATCTGACTGAAAGGGCCAGTCTGATTACTTGAGAAGTCATCTACAGGTCAGATAATCCTTTCTTCAAACACCACCAAACTTTTTGGGTCTGTTTTCATTACATTTCATCCTACACCTCGTGTGATCTCAATCGCTCCAAATTTGGTTATTACACTGAAAACCAGCTCAGCACGTGCCCGTCCAGTGTTTCACAATAAACTCCAAGAATTCCTCATTAAAATAAAGTAGAATTAACATTCGCACATTTTGAGTCATGGGGGCAATTCATGGTTTATGTTTAAAAGCAATATGGAATCAATGTACACAAATTTAAACACATCTCAGATCTCCAGGTAAAAATCCATTCACGTTTGGACATGCCAGTCTCCTTATCAATTCCCCCCTCAGGTGTCAACAGCCCAAGTAAAGTAACAAAGAGCTCTAATTGTTTCAGTAAAGAGGTGCTAACAATATGCTCTGCCTGACAGGATTCATTACGACGAGCCCAATGTTTGTCAGCCTTGGCTTATGTA
This sequence comes from Pangasius djambal, assembly GCA_022985145.1. Lineage (NCBI taxonomy): Eukaryota > Metazoa > Chordata > Actinopteri > Siluriformes > Pangasiidae > Pangasius > Pangasius djambal. The sequence continues at coordinate 3,488,555 of CM041001.1, read as the reverse complement.
CACAGCTTTAGAGGGTGATATTCTAGACTCCTTGGTCAGATTCCTTCCAGGTCTTTCTAATCAGCGATCTAACCCACTGATGGGTGCTTCGTTATGATGGAATTCGAACCGCTAACATCGTCAGCCATGCGTTCCACATTGTCTTACACCTGGAACGAGTAAACACGGCCCCGTCTTGTGGGTTTTTTCCCCCTTATCTTATCACATTTTTCTGCAGAGGTAAACAGATGCTTCATGGGGAGAAGCATAGGCTGGATGGGTGGCTGATTTTTTAAAAGAGGGAAAGTCCATGGGAAAAAAAACAACAGATTTTTGCTTTGTTTTCATTTTCCTTTGCAGTTCACCAGGTCTTGCACCATGATCCAATTCCTGGCCAATGAATTACCATCCATGGAAGCAACTGCTTCAAAATGTACCCCTGACTCGAGGCATGTCACATCTAGAAAGTTAGCATTTAGGTGGCAAGAGTCCACCCAACTCTGATCAAGGTTTTTTTGAGACTGTGACCATCTTAAGCTATGCTAGTCATTTCAGACAAATCAATCCAGTCGAAGCACAAAATATGAAGCAAAACTAAAGCACAATATCTTGCCTCATGATCCATTACCTGGCTTGCATTCCAATGAAGTCCCATCCCCTGATTTGAGGCACCATCTAGTTACATATTTAGCGTTTCGGTGGTCCACTTAGGTGGGCCAATGTAGTCCCATCCTTGGAAGAAACTGCTTTGTTAATAAAGTTAGTATTTACCCCTGATTAGAGGTTTGTTGTGTTGTCTCACTAAAAAGGCAAGTGTCTACACAAATATGCTAAGAACGGCCCAAGATGCTAGTTTGGAAGACCAAGCTATCAAATCTAACTGAAGCTTAAAATCTTGCTTCATTGCTCAAAACCGTCTTTGGGAAGATGAAGGAGGAATGAAGCTACTGCTTCATTGGTAAGGTTGCCATTTACTCTGAACAGAGGCATGTTGTGCCTTTTCGTTAAAAGGGTAGCATTTGGGTGGCAAGATGCAAATGACTTAAGGGGGGAGGGGACCAGGATCTTTTTGTAAAAAGTGGCCGTCCAAGCTGTGCTACTCACTTCAGCCAATTCAGTACATGAAACATACTCCAATGACTTCATCTTTCTCCCAGGGAGTATGAAGAGCTCGCTCTGTTGAACCTGCACTTTACAGCATTCATACATTATCATTAGCAGTACAAGTGAAGTCATACTTTGGGAGAGCTGAAGTTTAACACCTAAGGGAAATGCACTGATGAACTTTAAAAGCACTGTGGCCTTTTACGCTTGGCAACGCTGCAACGAAGCATAGGATTTCTCAAAGGTTCTTTGAACACTTAAGGCTTCATATCTTCCTATAGGGGCTGTACTTGATAGAAAAACACTATATGATTCTGTGGTTAAGGATTTCCCATTGTAAAAACCCAAAGAAACCCTTTTTGGTTCTAAATTTAATTATAAATATATATATACATAGGGTGGAAAAGCATTGGTTTCCACAAGAGTCGAGTCTCCTCCACTCCACTTCAGGCCTCTCCACACTGCCCTCATGAACCCTCCAAAGTTCACACACTTCCTGGCTTTTATAAACTCCCCTGCTTCCAGTTTGCCGTTAAATGAAGCCAATGATATGGCAATAAACAGATTGCTGGAGTCCATAAGTCGGCTGCGTTAAACTCGGCCCTCAGGACCTGGTCATAGAGAGCGACTTTACCGTTTATTAGTCCCTCACTAGCTGTCTGTAGCGGTTCAATAGCAGATCACAGTCGTTTTGACTTAAACACCGATACACTAAGCCCTCTCCTCCCTGCACGAGTGGAGCACTTACAATGAAAAGAATTTAAGTCATTTGCTCTAAGTAGCCATAATCAGATTTGGGGCTCGTTTCATGTACTGCTTGCTCTGGGTCCGCTGACGATCTACAGGCAACCTCACATTGAACTGGGGATGAGAGTTGTAGAGCTGGGAAATATATTGTGGAGGAGAATGGATCATGCTGTTCATGTTGTTCCAGAACAAAACCAGGATCCTTATGGACTTAATCCCAAACACAATTTCTCCATTGCAGTTTGATGAACTTCCCAAAATATACACAATGTTAAAGAGAGGGATGAGGTGAATGGATGTTCCTTTGGATATACTGCAGCTTAAAATAGAGCCCATTCAATGGCAAATTCACCTTTGAAAATCCTGTATAAAATGTTAAGACATTCCTAAAAACAAATCTGCATTAGAAAGCAGAGAAGAAGAATGGATTTTGAAAAAGCAGAAATGCTAAATCAGTGTACAGACCTGCTCCAAAGGCGAAGAAAAAGCTCTTGTCAGGGTGCTCCTCTAGCAGAGCTTTGACCCTCTTGCCCATCCGCTCATTGCGCTTGTAGATTAGCTCCTGACGGAAGTAGCTGTCAATCTCCTGAGCCGTGATCTGTTCACTGGGAGGCAGAGTGACGTTGTTGAAGTTGGGCACCTGAAATTGGAAAAAAAAAACGGTTCATCAAGAAATGTTTTCGAATGTGGTCACATCTTGTACTCTTTTGGTACCTGTTTATGTGCTGATGGTTTGTAGTGGATGCTACGTGTGTGTACCTGTGAAGTGTCATGGTTGAATATGATGGAGTTGAGATCGCCGCAGTTGTAGTGCTTAATGAGATCCTCGGTGGTGTAAGGGACCTGCAGACTCCCGGCCCGGAGACTCTCCTGCTGAAGCAGCGTCTGATTCAGGGCAAAAATCACCTACAACAGATGTCAAGAGTAAATAAATTAGTACACTGCATCAGAGAGAACAGTCTTTTTGTAATATGTAGGAAGCGATTCCATGATTAGGGTGCCATTTGTGTCCCACATTTACAAATATTAATAAAATCTACAGCACTTCACCTTGAAATATAATAATTAAAATACTTCAAAAAACGCATCATTTTTGCATTAATCTGTAAAACCACATAACATCTCGGGCTCGAAGCATAAGTTTCTATGAGCCGTCTATTACAGGTTATGAAAAATGTATGTTTTATTTCACATTAAAGTCTTTTAATATTTAGAGTTTAAATTTCTGTGCTAATCTCAGTTGGCAGCTGGTTTTAATTGCTGTATATATTATGACTCTTTTCTGTAGCACTTTGAGATTTTCTTTAAAATGTAAAGTGCTTTATAAATAAAATGTATTATTATTATTATTATTATTTACTCAACACTGTTACCTGAAAACATTCACCCCTATGAAATATTTGGAATATTCCAAAAGTCAAATGTTCAACAGGAATTTGCATTTGCATCTGAATTTCTTGAAGATCATGGGAAGAAGAAATTTACATTCACTCATTCCTTTTTTTCTTTATTTTCAAAGACATTGCAAAACTATACAATGAAATCAAATGAATAATTTAAAAAAGTTAATTTTAAATAAATCTTTAGAATGTCCTCAATGTCCTCATGTCATTAGCATGGATGCTAGTTAGCCACATTTTTGTGCATTTGCTAATTCTATGCTAAAAATTTTTAAAAGCTTTCTTAGATTTCATTTTTGAACTATGATAGAAAATAAAGTTTTCATTTTTAAGAGAGCTAAATGGCACCAACACTTAGCACTGCAACTCAACATTCGACAAGCTGCGCTAAGTTGTTATACAGATACAGTTGTTATATAGATTTTATCGAATATAAATATCGTCTCTATAGATATTTATACAGTTATAGTTATACAGATTATCGAATATAAATATCGTCTCTATAGCAACAGGTGATAGCACTCAAGCACTGGAGACCAATAAAGGAGAATTCATTGTAAAATACTACAGTATGGCTCTCATTGCCCTTTTCCACTGACGAGGTTCTGCACTTTCCAAGCTCAAGCATCTGGTTCTCGGACAGCAAAATTGGTTTGGTTCTGGTGCCAGAATGCTGCTGGTCTGGAACCAAGAACCGGAGACGTCAGGAGCTTGGAGGCATCTTCATTGCAAGTTATTTCCATGATGGACTTTAAAATAAGATGTGAAGAACAAAGAAATTTTGAAAATGGTTGTTGGAAAAACGATAAATTAGTATTCTGAGGAATAATTGGGCATCTTCCCAAACTGAGGATAGTATTCCTGGGATAGGCTCTGGATTCACCACAACCTTGATCAGGAAAATGCGGTTAGTGAAACTGAATGAACGAATATTTGGCAGTTGCAAAACCAATATTTCGCAGCGACTCTGCAGCTAAAAGCTATAAAAGTTCACCTCTCTTATCTTCTGTGTAATAGTCGTCTAATATGGTGTCCATGTGTTGCATATGACGTGATGATAAAATGTGTTTTCAATTCTAGAAGCACAACTTGTAAAATCCTTGTTATTTTTACGCTGTTCATTAGTTACTCCTCACGTCAGATTATGTAACATGCAAACATTTTCAGATTATTCTGTCATGTTGACTGCAGAAAAATGCGATTAATCTTCAGTTGCGATCACAGCAAAAGCAACATCGCTATTTTGTTTAGCGCCTTTCATATTTATGCTAAGGAATGACCGAAGATTTAAACAGTATTCATTTCTCGCACTTCTTTTCTCGATCCAAGCTTAGCTAAGGAACAAAAGCTCTCCCCCTACTCCCCTCTCTCTCTTTCTGTCTCTCTTTCCCTCACTCTCTCTCTCTCTCTCTCTCGCTCTCTCTCTGTTTCCAAAAAAACAAAGTGCTAACATCAGGGAGTCTTCTCCGAGATCAAAGGCAGCGTGCTGCTTTTCTTTCAATTAGTTCTACTTCTCTTCTTTTTGTTAGTCCTGTTTCAGGAGCTCGCTCTTGTCTCACCATGAAATTCTCCTGTGTTTACCCACTGGCCCAGCAATGTGCCCACAGCCCCTGAATACACACACACACACACACACACACACACAAACCACTCTCTTTACATCGCTCTCAATAGCTCTCCCTTCAACCAAATAACAAGTTTATTTGTTTCTCGACGGGGAAAAATCAATCACGCCGCCGGCCGCCCCCGTGAACAACGCCGCACTGTGGAACTTTCAGCTTCAGCATGAATTTAGGAGAGTTCTCGTCACTCTCTCTCTCTCACACACACACTTGTTCCTTCTCTCCCACACGCACTCTTGTGCGGAAGGACTCTTTTCATGTCGTGTGATGACACTCTCTGGCCCTGGCGCCCATTGTTTCAGGGTCTCGTCCAGGCCAGAGGGCGGCAGATGCCTTCTCATCCGGGACAAAGAGCCAGCTCTCCCCCTCCAATCGTCCTCTCCTCTTTCGTCACTTTCATCCCTCGCTCATCAAAGCATCCTGCTCTGCATTTGAAAGAGGGCCGGCTTTATGCCACTCAAATTAGCCTATCGCCACCCCACCGGCCACAAAAAAAACTTTTCCCATCTGCTCCGGGGCCGAGCCCCTTTCACCATCTTAAATCACGGGTGGGGAAGAGGAGAGGGGTGGAGTGGGGTGGGGTGTTGGGCGCTCTCTTAGAGAATGAGGGAGTGAAAGAAAGGAAAAGTGTGTGGGGGAGAGTGGGAGTGGGAGTGGAGAGAGTGAGAAGGAGAAGAAGAAGAGGGTTTGAACTGAGTGAATTACATTTCTTCCTGTGATCTGCCTCAATGGGTTCATTTATGTGCACACGCACACACACACACACACACACACACACACACACACACACACACACACACACTCGCATGTATAAACACCCGTGGCACAAAATATCAAAGAATGGTGGTTCTATGAAAGTCAATAATTCTTTGTAATGGAAATTGTTACTTCTCCAGGGCAGGAGAAAGCAAACAAGTAAGTAAGTTAGCAAATATAACTTCAACTTACATTCCCCCAAGCACCCCAAGGAAGAAAGATAATATAAGAACTAAACCTGAAAACACTTCACACAGTAATAAAACATATACAGGCAGAATTTATATACATTTATATATGGATTTTACATTGAGACTTAACAGCAAACATAGAAAGACCGAGGCACACCAAGCCGACGTAGAAGAAATAGCACCAACCAAGCACCAACCACTCCTTATCTGTGAAATGTTGCACTCAAATGCATCGCAAATATCAGCGGCTAATGGCCAACTCCCTTCTGTTAATTGGGTGCTTAAAAAGTAATAACTCCATGCCAGGAGGGGGCAGTAGTCTGTACTTGTGATTAAAACCCAGAAGGTGCAGTATTATGGAAAAAAAGAGTCTTGGTTACAAACCACACGTGATCCTTCCAGATAATTTTCCGAGAATTACTCGTATTAGGTTTCTATGTCAGTCTTCCTGGGGTTTCAATTCTACTGGGCATTCGTATGTGTCCTGACAGACTGCCATTATATTTCTCTGTGAAACAGGGATGTAGTTGCAGTACTACTCTTGGTCACTCTTGATCTTGACTGTAGAACGACGGAAAGAGCAAGTGATATAAAACAGGTGCAACCAACTTGAGCAATGAAAACAAATAATAAATCCTTAAACTTTAGTAGTTTAGTAGTGTTGTGGGAGCTGATGGAGAGAGTGATCAGAAACAGACGAGTGTTCATGCGAATCATACAGGAACAAACACTGTGAGCAAGGAAACTATGGGTTGTTTTCACCTGTTCACTTGTGGAATATGAGGGAGTCAGTGAGAGTTACTGAGGGAAAGTTGGCGGAGCAGGTCGACCCATCAACGTGTTTAGTCGTGTAATGCATCCTTAGTAAGTTTTTCTTTTTTATCTGCAGGTTGACATGCACCACACAGTGACTCCAGGAGGCAGGTGATTCAACATACTTGGCCGAACACCAAGACCAAATGAAGACTTCCATCTCTCTATCTTGTTTAAGCGAAGGCAGGGACGAAAAGGTATAGATGTTATCCAAGAAACTCAAGACTTCATGCTTTGAGTGAATACAAGGCCACTTTAATGGACACGCAGTCCTTTTCAGATACACAGAGATGGCTCGAGTGCCAGACGTCTTAATGGAAGAGGTTCATGGTGTGCTGTTTGCTCAGGGTCACACTTTCCCTTTCATGTATTTTTCACTCACCCTCAGTCGAACACTGCTCGGTCTTGACAAGACGAGCTTGTCTTAGGCCTCAGATCTGAGATCAGATCATCGTTATGGAGAAACCACAACCAAAATTTCCTGCACTAGCATTGGTATGCTGATGACTGATTGCTGTGTCCCCTCATATACCAACGTCTCCGCTGATGGATAGCATCACACTCCCATGCTAATGTACTTGCTTTACTTACTTAAATGGCTTTAACCTCTCTCTCTCTCTCATGACATCAACCGTTCCACCAGTCAGGAATGCAAACAAGCAGGGAAAAGGCTAATGCACGCAATGCCAGTGACATCATCCTTGCATGGATTTCCCCCCAATGCCCACCACCAGATTTTTGTGGTCACCACAAGATCACGAAAAGGATCGTCGAATATAATGTCAAGAACATTTCTTGTTCACAATAAAAACAGTGTTAGTGTTGAGGTATAGTTTTAAGCGGACATGCAGCGCTCAAGATTTGCAGCCTGTTTGCTCAGGAGAGAAATGGGAAAGCATGGAATAGGGCTAATTTAAACCAGACCCATGTGGATAGGAAGGGAGGATAAAAGAAAAGAACTTGAGAACAAATAAGTGAGAGAGAGAGAGAGAGAGAGAGAGAGAGAACCAGTCTGCTGTTAATGGCTTTGGTTATTTATTATACACATTATGTGATAGTACAGGTTAAAGATTAACTTGGGGGGAGGAAAGAAGTGTTTTATAGGCTGGGAGGTTTCTGGAGCATTACTGAGTAGGGGCGAATACTTACATTCTTCAAGTGTAACTTCTTTTTTACAGTAGTGATCTTTTGCAACATCTTGGCACAATAGCTAGTTTCACAAATTAGCATTGATGCAGTTATGACCATAATTTGGCAATCTGCAGCTCTTCGTCATTCTTTCCTGGACTAGCATCGGCATGCTGATAGCTGATGGCTGCGTCTCCGTCCGCTGATGGACAGCTTCACACTCCCGTACTAATGTTCTTGCTTGACTTACTCAAAGGGCATTAACCTCTTTCTCATGACATTGACCTTTAGCATAATATTTACACATTACACATTAGCTTTGATGAAGTTATAACCAAAATCTGGCAATCTACAGCTGGTCATCCTTCTTAAAGAACTTTACTGCTGTTTTCTTTTTCTATAAAAAATGAAAAAAAAAAAAAAAAGTTATTTGCCCAGAATGTTGCTTGACAACCAGCACTCATGCTCATCCAAGGTCAGCCTAGAAGCCAAAATCCACAATCCCACCCAAGCAGCAGAAAGAAAGCTGAGAAACCATCCTCCTGTCCAAAGGGGAAGATTTTAAATGATGGACGACCATGCCAGTAGTCCTGGATGTGATCTCTGGTGTTAAAGGAAGTTCTCAGATACATCTCCATTTATTCCTTTGGCAGACACTTTTACTCAAAGCGAGGCAAATTCTAATCCAAGTTTAGAGCTTGGATTAGCAAATGAAGGTTTAAGGTCTTGCTCAAGAGCCCAACTGAGGTTCTCTGGCAGTGTAGAGAACTTTCCAGACATCTTAACTCTTTCAGAAAACACATATCATCGGAAAACGAGACTCAGTTCTGCTTGCCAGTCAGAAGATGACTTGGTTCATCATGAACAAGAAGGTCCAATTGGCCAAAAGATCCATAAATGTCTAAACTGTCACTTTATACTCCAACAATAAAGATGGTGGATGAAAACTGAGCTATATATTCAATTCAGTTCAATTTTATCTGTACAGAGACTGTCCAGAAGTGACAAGGATGAGGAAAATTTCCCTGAGATGACATGAGAAAGAAACCTTGAGAGGAACCAGACTTAAAAGGGAACTAATCCTCTTCTGGGTGACACCGGATTGTGGGATTATAAATCATTACTCTTCTAAAACTGTATAATATAAAGTCAAACAGTACTAAGTGTGTTGAGAAGATTTTTTTTTTTATGAATACATCACTTTATGACTTTAAGTGTACTTTATGATTACAGGAGCAATTCTTAGGTACATGTCTGCAGTATCCAGGTGCTGAGATTATCCACTGAAGGAAGGCTGAGACTTGGGCTTAAAATGTTTTTGGGAAGTGCAGATCTTTAGGGTATCCATGTGGAACCATCAACAGCAGCAGAAAGTGAGTCATAAATGCAGAAAGCTCCAAGCAGAAGAACCAACTATATACAAACCACCAAAGTGGACAATGTATCAGGCCAACAGCAGGACGAACCTTGGGGTTTTTTCTTTACTACAAATTTACACATCAGATGTAAGACGGCTGGAGGAAACAGTTTCACAGGAAATGTACCCAGAAATTAGTTCGTCTAAAGACAATGTGGAATTTAGTCAGAACTAGTAGGGTGAACTGCTGAAATACTAGCTTGAAAGAAGGCTTTTGATTTATATCTGTTATTATGCGTTAAAAGAGCTGCAGATCGAGCGAGCAGTGAAAGCATCCGATCGTTTCATGAAGTGCACAGAGCACTCAGTCTTTCAACAGCAGTTTCTCTTTTGGGCCTGAAAAGACAGGCCTGTCATCACTGTGTGTCTGATGGAGTCTGGCTTACACACAAACACGCACACACACACACACACACACACACTAGTGTAGGTCAGACGGGGTGTGTGAGTTTGCTATCTTAGTGGAGTGTGTGCTTTGATCCTCCAGACACTCTGCAGGTCCTGCCTCTGCGAGCTGACCCATGCATTCCACTGGAAAACATTGATGGCACCAGGCTGCCTGGATTACTGGAGTAATGTACACACACACACACACACACACACATACACACACACACACACACACACACACACACTCACCAGTCATCATTATGCTCCAGCAACCTTCTTCTTAGAAATCAATGGAGACCAAAAGGCAGAAATTGTGCAAGTGTAGCACAATTCAGGTTTTATATTATGACAATATTATCAGTATCCTCTCAGTCCTTTAACCTCTCAGTCTATTGAACCATTGAAAAATCACTTCTTTTGAGTGTTGGGGACACTCACACTGTATTATAAGGCTTATATTTTTTATTCAAAGCCATGTGGGTCTGTATATCTGTACAAGAGGTAGTATTTGTGTAAAGTCTGTAGCAGGAATGAAGACCGATTAGCTGGGTGGCACATTCTCTCTCACAAGCTTTATGATTTATCATAAAACACACATACACACACACACACACACACACACACACATAAATAAACATTTCGACTATATAGGCTCGCCAGATGACGTCTCAGTGGCTTGTCTGTTTCTATGGCAACTAACACAACATCTGTCCTAGGCCAGAGGGAGAGAGAAAAACAGACTTCCATACTTCTTTGTGCCTGGTTGTCCCAGTAGAAGGCGTGGCCTTTGCAACTGTCAATCAAAGAAGACACTGTCTTTGTGCCTGTCAGAGCAGTGAAGAAGGTGTGGCCTTTGTGTTTGTCAATTATTGTAGGAGGTGTGGCTTTTGTTTCTGAGTCAGTCCCAGTAGGAGGTGTGGCCTTTGTCCTGTCAGACCCAGTTGGAAGTGAGGGCTTTGTGACTGTCAATCGTAGTAGGAGGCGTGGCCTTGATGCCTGTCAGTCCTAATAGGAGGTGTGGCCTTTGTGCCTGTCAGTCCTAATAGAAGGTGTGGCCTATGTACCTGTCAGTCCCAGTAGGAGGTGTAGTGTTTATGCCGGTCAATCTCAGTGAAAGAGACATGATTTCTCTACACTAACACTGTGTTTTCAGTTGAAATCAAACTGTTTAAACAAAACTGAAACAGTGAATTATATCGAATTGAATGAATCGGAGCATTAGTCACATATAAAGAACCACAACAAATCATCTTGGAAGGGAAAAAACATACCCTTTGGGCCTCTAGCAATCAATGTGTTTGTGCATCTCAGTCTAATCTAAAAAAGTGGGTGTGGCCTTGGTTCAGACCATAGAAAAGAGACAGAGAATTTGCAGTCTCTGTAGAAGTAGTAAGATCATTACAGGAATTATCAGTCAGCTCATCAGAAGTTGTCTGTCTGTCATCTGACATCGTCATCTAACATTGTCTGTCATCAGTTGTCTGTCTGTCAATCAGAAGAACTGGTTAGTGCACAGAATCCAAAACGTTGTTTGACGTGCTCTTCAGTGCAGCAGAAATGATGTGAGCTAATGGCTCCTTCAAGAGTGTTGTATTATGTTAAGAGAGTACAAACTGCGGCTTTCTGTCTGCCATCGCCACTTATCCAACTGAACCACTCAGACATGCAGACACGCTCACACACATACCTGCACACAAAACTACCTTTCTGTTACATCTCTCGCATGCTTTAAAGAGCCTCGCTTACCTTCGTGCTCGGCCACAGCCAAATGTTTAGCCTGTCAGGGGGAATCAGTATCAAATACAAAAGCATGGCGGCCTCGCCCAGCCCACATCGCTCAATCACGCTGCAGCATGCAAGACCCACGGGATTGTTTGAAAGCAGTGTAAAGGTGTTGGTCACTGACAAAACCTCTAGTGTTTTATTTCCTCAACCTAAATTTTGTCCAGACTGAACACAGAAAACGACTTCACAGAGCAGCAGAGGAAGTTTAAAAAATAAAAAATAAAGTACTAAAACCTGTGGTAGTCCACAAAATCATGATAGCACAGCATTTGCTAAACAAACCGGACGTGACACAAAGGGAGAAAATGACAACATAAGCATTAGATGTTTAGCTGGTTAACTAATAAAGCTGGCTAATTAAATTAGCTTCAAGTGGTTAAACTGTTTAGTGGTTAAATTATTTTCTGGCTAGTTTGCTAAAAAAGTCCAAATGTGTATATTCTAAGCAAATTGAACAATAACATAACAACAGATAACAAATGGTTTATGAGTGTTTCCACACCAATAATGGAAATTGTGAGTTTTTCATGTTGAAAATGTCCTTTAAAGCTTTGTCTGAAGCTAGCTTAACGTGGCTAATCCTAGCTAGCTACCGAAGATTTGAAAGTATATGTTGATGGCAGAGTGCTAGCTGGAAATTCATTACAGTTTCCAAACCTTGCATAAACTTTTAGCTCTTTTAGAAAAGTGCACATATTAACTAGACATACTAATCTAATGTCCTTGAGCACTTCCAATATAAGAAAACTCAAAAGCAGTGTTCTTGAAAATGAAAAAAACTACACTGTCAGCTAGCAAAAAAAGTGGCTAATTCTAGCTAGTTAGCTTAATATAACCCTGAAGTTAAATGTTTTAAGATTGTTTGTTATCCAGAAAGTCAAACCATACATTAACTACACCTTATGCATTCACATTAATCAAATGGTAAAAACTTGCTACCTAGCTTGAATGGTAAACAATTTATTAGCAAATGCTATGTTACTGTTCTCACAGATTCTGTGTTCTTCCAACTGTTTGCAATTCTCACACATTAAATATGAGAAATCTAATGCACTGTGTCTGCAGCTAGCTTAAAGTGGCTAATTCTACCTAGCTAATGCATTATTAGCATAATACGAGATCAAACCTTTTATGACCGTTTGCTAGCCAGAAATTAACTACTTTCAGAAACCTTATTTTTGCTCATTTTGTTCTGTCTGTGCTTAATGTATTTGTGTCCCGCCTTAACTTTGTCATGTTCTGCCTTAACATTGTTGTGTTTATCTTTTGTTTGCTCAGTAAACACAAAAGACATTCAACCGGTCATGCAAACATGATTAGCTGCTACTCTGCAGCCTCTCTAAGCATCCATAAACAATCGAATTCTCCAACAATATACAACCCAACATCAACCTTTTGGCCCGAGCTACTGTGGCTTTTCTCTTTGCCGTGCGTTCCTGTGATGAAAATGCACGTATGGAGATGCTTGAAAGAGAAACTGCAGCGTGCATAGTGGAAAAAATGTGCGGAGAACCTCTTCAACTCACCACCCCCACCCCCCCTCGGATGCAGAAGCGCATGCGGTGTAAAATGATCAGCCCTCGGTGGTTTCTCAACCAACTGCAAAACTAATGTAGACATCTCCGAGCTGCCTGACTAGCAAACCGCTAACGCCACTCAACAGTGCATAAATACAGGGCTGACATACACACACACACACACACACACACACACACAGGCAGATATGCCCAGAGCTTAGCTAGCCACTGGATTCTGGTCATACTTTGAAACACACTTGAAACAGTTGCAGTATAAATCCACAGGAACCAAGGGAGCCTGGCAAGCACTAGCGCTATATGGAAATGTATTTAAAACGAGCTCCCATGCACTTAAATCAAACCAAGTGCAAGAGTTGCGAAAATGTGTGGCGCAAATAAGGAAAAGACAGATGTGGTAAAGGTAGCAGCAGCAGGACTGAGTGAGTGAGTGAGTGAGTGAGTGAGTGAGAGGAGAGAACAGAGGGCTTCTTGTCGCTGAGCAGCTTTTTATGAGGTGGGCACATGGAGGCAGACAAAAAAAAAAATCCCCCATCCCCAAAGACAAACACACTCCGGGTGTAAATGACCCCGAAAACACCCGCCGTTTCATCTGGGCGTGTGGAATTCTCTCCGAGCCAGGACAAAAAGTAAACAATACAGGGAGGGGAGTGCAAAGGGGGGTGGCTGCTGAGCTCTAAAGGGAGTGGGGGAACTCACACACACACACACACACACGCACACAGTTAGAACGCAGGCCAGACAGTGAGCGCTGGAAACCCACAGGCTCCCGTTTGATTCACTTTACATGTGTTTGAGCGGCGAGAGAGCGAAGGACGGAGACTTCAAAAAGAAGTGAGTGGCAGCGTGAAACGGGCTCAGACGGGGCTGTTTTTAAAAGCGACTTGAACACGCATGCATGAGCTTTCGGCCCTGTAGAGGAGGCCATTGTGGAACAGGACCTGAGCGGGAGGAATGTACAAACTCCGACTCATCGCTGATCCATAGATGCGTCAGTGAAGGCGTCACGTCACTGTAACCACAGCTCACAATACTACACAGTACAGTGTAAGGAACTGAGGACAGTCGGGACATGAATTATATAAGTGAGAAAACGAACCAAAGTTAAGCTAGACAATCTTAAAATTCAGTATTATGTCATTTATATGCCGTCCCGCTTGTAGGATGTCTCCTTGTACATGCACAAGTGTTTACTCGCAGGTTTCCAACAATTTGTACAATTAGCATGAAATCGTATAAACAGTGAGGAAGTTTGAGGTTAGGGTTTGAGGTTGTTTGTAGTTTGGACCTTTCTTATGACTTAATTCATATGTAATTAAATGAAATCCAATCACATCTGGTTAGTTCATTTAATAGCTGGATATATGTATAAACTGTGAGTTCTATATGGTTTATAAATCTATTTATCACTTTGCATAAATATCAGCTAGGCCAAATTTCAAAATGTCATCACGTATAGGTTATGTGAAAAGTCCAGTGTATATTTTGATGTAATAGAAAGCGATCAGAGATTATGAGGAAAAGCAGAAAAACATGTTTCAATGAAAAGAGTAGCTTCGGTATAAACTTTTTGGGTTTGTTATTAAAAGTAAAAATTTATAAAGTACTTTATAAAGAAGTTATGAAGTAGAAATTGCTTCACTTTTTGTGATGGGTGCAAAACGAAGAATTTCCACAGCAACTGCAACGTACTGTATCTAAGTAGTGAACATTTAAAGTAAAGTAACAAACAGTAAAACAGTAAAAAAATAAATAAATAAACAGATAATACTGTAGCTAAAGTTTTACATTTTATTTATTGTAGTGAAATGAGAAACATCAATAGCAAATGCAGCAAGGCCATTTTGATACTTTTGTGTAACTTTTGCTACTTTTGTACCAGATCTTTTTTTTTTTTTGCTGAGTGAACTTTGCTACAGTCTTGCTCTGTGCTAACATACTTAATGCTAGCTTAAAAAGTTATTTTAAAAGAAGCTTAAAAACAAACAACTTTATAATACTGTAGCTAAAGTCTTTTATTTTATTATTTATTAATATTTTATAGCAGGATTGAAAATTTCAATATTGAATTCAATTCAAAATTCAATTTAAATATTAAATATCTATACTGTGCTGATTTATTCATGATTTGTCGCTGTCTGAGACAGCAGGTTGACAATAATGTGTGTGTATGTGTGTGTTGTGTTTGTGTCTGTCAGGAAGTCTGTCAGGGCAGCAATGAGTGGTTCAACAGCTAGAGGTGTGAATTCACCATCTGCCTTTCGCTGCACATTAGCCATGACACTCTCTCTCTCTCTCTCTCTCTCTCACACACACACACACATACACACACACACAGAGAGTGTGTCCCTCTATTTCCTTGTCACCAGCCACTGTCTGATCTCACTGAGTATTTCTCTCCTCATCCTATTAATCACGTCGAGTGACTCGGCCGTTTACAGTCGAGACGCAAGCCAAGAGTCAGCGAGCGTTCTCTCGGTCTATTAGAAGCAGCTGAAGGCACAGTAGTGTACATCAACAGCCTAGGAAGCTCCCTATAATCTAAACAAGTGCACTTACCAGAGACATACCAGGATAGATTGGAATAATCCAGATAAGGGCTTAAACTTTTTTAATTAGCAAGAGCATGGCTATGCTTTGTTTGAATCGCATTTGACAAATCCTAGCATTAACAAATGCCGTGATGGATTTGGAAAGCTTTGGACAAAAACGACAAAGACCTCTAGAGGAAAATGTGTGACACCTGTTTTCAAAGAAAGAACATCTACAGCAAATATAACACAAGGCCTCAAGAGTTTTATGCTTAATTTTAAGAAAAAGGGACTTTTTTTGGTGCTAGTCTTGTGCCTGAGTTACACAGCTAAAATAGCTAAGAAGTAGATGTTTATGAGCACCAATTAGCATGTTATCATATTATTTTGCACAATAAAATGATGACACAAACTGCTGAAACAGTATACAGATAATATCTAAACAATTTCTGACACTGTACTGAAACTACACACCTATAAAGGCTATGCTGAAAACCGTAGTGGCGGCCATTTTGAAACTGAAATAATTGATCTTGCAAGTTTGGTGTACAAAGTTTGTTAGAGCAACAGGTCTCCTTTAGCTAATGGAAGTTAGCATTAATTAGCATGTTTTCATGTTAACTGCAAGCTAAAACGAACAACATCTTATCTAGATGCTAAATCATTTCGACTATCACCAGCCTATGTGCTTCCTTAGCACAAATTAGCATGTTATAATGACACCTGCAGCTCAAACCACACTAAATAATCTCAAATGTTAATAAGTAACACATCAGTGTGGTGTGTGACACTGTATGACATATATCTACAATACAAAAATTATCCACAAAAACTACAGTACCGTACACAGGTAGCTGAAAACTGTAGTGGCGGCCATTTTGAATCTGAAATCACTTGATTTGCATGTTTGGGGTAAAGGTTTGTATCAAAGCTACAAGTCTCATGTAGCTAATGGAAGTTAGCACTTTTTAATTAATGCAATGTGTGATAACTAAAGTGCTCTTTAGCATTATTTATTAGCTTCTATTATTAGTTAGTGCTAATATGTGAGTCCAGTCCAAAACTAGTCAAGCGAATTTGGACACCAAATATATTTTGACTCATCTGCTACATTTCTGTGGAAACTTGATGTCAGATTAATTAAACATAATTATTCAGAAGTGCAGTTGGCGTAATTGTGCCTGCTTTTAAGACCAAATTCAACCTGGAGTCTTTGTGCACAACTGCTCGCCTGTATTCCAGAAAACTTCAGTCTGACTAAAGCGCTTCTGAGAGCCAAAGGCAACAGGTTAAAATCCCACCAGACTCTGTTAACGCTCGCAGGGCACTAATGCATTAGCACGTTAAAGAGGGCTGTGTGTCTGCCAATGAGAGGACAATAGAGGCTATAATTGGTGCTGAGCACAGCTCACACACTTGGTAATTGGGCAGAGTCATTATGGGTAGACACAAATGAGTCTCTCAGCAGTTGTTTCACTGCAGGGGAAGAACAATGGGGCAGGATGATGGGGTTTATAAAGCTCACACTGCTACTGGAATAGCGCTACTAGAATAGCACCATATACACAATACAGTATATATGACATGATTATTTAATACAGTGAGAGGTGTGAGAGGTCACACTTCTGACTGCATTTTATCTGCAGGTGTTATCGCTGACACGTCTAGACAGATATAATACTGTTTTGTCAATCAGTACAGATGCTGTTTACTGTAATAAAAGCAATTCATTACAATCATCAGGGTCTCTACGTTACATAAGTTTTTATTCCAAAATGAAAATGGTAAAACAAGGAAACAGCTTTTTATTTTTATTTCTGTTTTTCTCGGCACACACTGAATAAATTATTTTCCATAGAATATATATTTTTTAATTGACTCTTCTTGTTTCACTGCACGGAAGTCTAGAAATCAAATATTCATGAATATGAATATGAAAAAAATACCTGAACAGAGACCACCTGGAAGTACAAGTAGGCCATTTAGGGGCATATCTCTGGTTAGAATCTGGAACCTTATTCTGTTTTTCATAAAAAGTTGGGAATATGCGATCAACATACGCAAAAATAAATTTGTAGTGATTAAAAATTTTGTTAAATTACAGCACCTGGAAAATTTTGCTCATTTTTTCAGCCATCATGTTGTCCGCCTTTACCATCACCCTCTTGCTATTTTTAAAAAGCACACAGTGACCCATATAAGCAGCACATCTGGCCCTAATGCTAATCTTTAATCTATTGTTCTTGCTACCAGCTACCCAGTAATGGCTGATACACATCTGGGTCATTTGTTAATTTTAGCTCCAAAATGAATCGGAAACAATCAACAACAATCAACTATGAGAGCTTGTTTGTAATATTTATTGTTTTCAAGCCAAAAACCTTTTTGTTTTTAACATCGTGTTCGCATATTGTTTTTATTTTCCGTTTTGAAATAAAAAAACAACAATGATCGCAACATACGTGGCTCCAGAAGGCTACCACACATTACATAAGCCTCCATAAAAAAACAATACACATTTACAGCTAAACACTATTACACAGGTGTTATGGCGGAAAAAGACGTGACAAAAACACAGTCTCACCAACGCCCAGGCACTTGCACACATAAAGTGTTTTGTTCAACTTGCAAACACTCATGGAAAATGAAGCCGTTGCCAGCAGTTCAGAAATAAAGTGTAAAATGGGTGAGTCTGCTTTAATGGAAACGTTCCATTTAACGCTCGGACAAGAAAAGGTCATAATTCCAAGCTAGCATAAATAGCACAGCAAGTTATTTGTGTAACGCATATTAGGCATTTGAAAAAGAGAACGAGCTCGTAATATCTTTAATTACATCTGCGTCTGGCCTGGATGATGTCGTTTAGTCCTGCTCCATTTGATCGCATTGACTTTAATCTAGGTTTTTATCAAAGCCCTGATCTTGGTTAGCTATCAGCAAGGCCGAGGTTTTGATACAAGCTCTTTCGCTTGTCACTGAACATTTAATTCTGCACCTCCTTGATTAATTGTGTTTACGTATGGTACTGAAATGGAAAATAGATTTTATTGTGTCCTAAGAACTATATTTAGCCGAAGACTAAGCGTGAAATTTACTCAGAGAACACTACTGGTTAAGATATGGCTTGCTTCTCAGTGCCTACAATCTCACATCCTTAAACCGGAGGATTTTTTTGGGGGGGGTTTCTTTTTAGTTTCTCGGCCTCTATCTCAGTCTGTCTCTCTCTTTCTCCTTCTGAGTTTGGATGCTGAACTGATTAAGGACGGTCGCTTGAGGACAGTCGACTGAGGATGCACGTAGACACTCCTGGCTCTGATAACCTGCTGTGAGAGACAGGATCGTCTCCTCAAACGAATGCTAGCTCGGCTGCAGAGAGACTGAATAGATCTTGAATGGCAGACTTCCTTTAATCTCACACAGACATCTGTAAATAGAGACGTCTCATTTCATAACTTCATCTGGAGCCGTCGACGAAAACGCAATATGAGCTCGGAGCGGAGACGTGTGCCGGCGACTATGCAGTTTGGCACACAAGGTCACTGGTTTAAATCTCAGATATGGCACAAGGGCTATCTCAATTACCTGCCCTTTCTCTAAGCTCTGTCCATCAGCAAGGTGCTTAACCCCTGAAGTGCTCGAGGGCGGCTGCAACGTGACACCCACGTCTCCTTCCTCACCCGCCCTGCATTAGTGCCCTGAACTCTCCCAAGACTCTTCAGTGTTCCTTAGTGGGTTTATTTCAATAGCTCCATTGATGCTGATATGGATAGATGGCATATCCGTGGTATCCGATACCATGAGTGTGTTCACCGGCCACCAGCATGTAGGCAAGGTTCTGGTGGAAGTGACGGCACAGCAACACACAGGGCACAGGATGGAAAATCATATGAGGTGGAATGGTCATGTTTAGCTCTCTCACTGAACAGTACAGGAACAAATCTGTGATCCAACATTTTCTTTGACCGTAACTAAAGACCTGCGCTTAACTTGGTTCCCCTTCTTGCCCGAGTATCATGAGTACCAAACAGTGACAGATGGGTGGAGATAGAAATAGTGCCAATCACCACTAAATTGTCCCAGAATATTTCTGGCTAGCAAGCTCCTAAAGTCATGTAGTGACTGTCTGCCAAAGTTTGTTTCTATTTTTTGGCTGCTTTATGAGGCAATATCATATATTTATCACAAAATTTTATGTTTCTATTTATTCCCACATTGTATTCTTTTCAGGCTGCTCATATTTAGCTTGATTTTTCATTGATTATGCCACCCATCATCCATGTGAAATCCACGAACTTACAACAAGTTATGTTGAATCCCAAATAGTTTCTTATTAACTATATATATATATATATATATATATATGCTCACTGCATAGGGTATAACATAATTAGTGCCGTATATACGACCACTATTTGAGTCCCAGCCACAAAAAGCATAACTTTGTCGTACTTTAACATCATCTGACAAAGTCTGCACTCACCATTTTGTCTATTTTTGCTGTGATGAAAGTATTGGCACCCTTGGGTTAATTTGAGTTGCCTGACCTCGGGTGGGTTTCCTACCAGACAGTCCGGCAGAGCAATATCCTAAAGTGATGTAGTAAAATGTTGCAGCTTTCATTTCAAAAGTCTTTTTTTTCTGGCTGCTTCGGAATGCTTTAGAATCACTTTTCTTTTCCTAAAATGGAATGCTTCAGATATATTTAAACACAATCTATTTAAAATTATTTTCTTGGTGCAAATATGTACCTTGTTTTTAATATTTATTACCCTACACAAGATGCATGTATAATCCATCTTCAAGTTAGGCTGAATCCCAAATGGCTTTGTATTCACTACACTATATTTTGGATATTGCTGTTCTCAAGCGACCTATATGAACTCAAGGGTGCCAATACTTTTATCACAGAGGAATAACCAAGTGCTTGGTGTGCCTTGACAGGACCCTATTTGTTATTCAGCAACAGAAAAAGCACACTAAATTTTTGTGGTTTTTTTAACATTGTCTGACCAAATTTATACGTGACATTTTGTCGATTAAAATATTGGCACCCTTGGGTTCAACTGGCTTGTTTGCCTGGTTTTTTACCCATCTTGCCCTTCCAGAATGGGAAGAGAATGGGACGTGTCCTGGGTGTGGATAGTTCTGGATGTGAATTCATAACTGTTCCATTCTGTTCTGTCTGGAGGAAAAGTGTTATCAGGTCTTTATTATATATTATATATATATATTTAATAAGTGATGTTGGCTACAGGATCACAGTATGAAGTGCAGCTCTTGCAAATTCAGAAGCTTCTACTAATCCAGAAGGATTAAAACATATCACTGTCTGTCTGAAAGTCTTGGAAGAGCATGAATGAGAAATACGCAGAGACAGGATAGCATGCAGTTAATCCACATTTTGTCTAAGGCAATAAATCCAGACAGATCAAATTCAGCGGGCTTGACTCACTGCAGCGTCAAAACAATTGTCTGCGCTTTGCAGTCTTAGTCAAACTCCCTATAAACTCGCCAACATTACTCTCTACTCTCTTTGCCTAAGACGAGCTGAATTGAAACCACCTGTTATTCCACATCTTGGGCATGTGAGATCTGTTTAAACAGCGTGCAAATCTGGCCAATGTGAATTATGATTTCGGTATGGATATGGTTTACTGCTGCTATTTTTGTTTCCTTTGTAATCATCATCCGCTTCGGGGAAGAACAGCATTATACAATCCGTCTCAATCTGGGTACTTGACTCTAAGCACATGGAGGAATTATTATCACTACCCAGAATTCAGCTCACCACAGAAAGCATAAAATGGTGTAGTGTGTGTTTTGTTTCCGCTCTTGATGGAAATATCGGTCATTTGGATTTAATCTGATTAGTGAGCGCTTTGGCCATGTATTCCAGTCCAGCCAAATTCCCCGGAGTGTGTGGCTCGGTGCCTAAATACTGCCAATACAAAGAAGACCACCGCTGTTTGGGAGAGTCTAAGCTCCACTGACTTCCAGGCATTTCTCTCAACACACTATTAAAAGATCTAATGCCTAATGGGGATATGCGGAGAGATGCAATGACTGACAGCAAGATTAAATCCATTCAAATTCAATTCAACCAAACAACTTTGATATAGTAAAAACTACCACCTGCGCTAAAGACAAAATAGTTTTGGCTGATTTTGTTGAGAGAAGCTACTGAATTCTTGAATTTTTTATGCATTCGGACTAATGAATTTTCTGAAATTTCCATTATTTTCATTTTTCTGAGTCCAGTTGATTTTAATGGAGACAGTGGAAAAATAGTAGCTAAATAAAGCTAAATTCTTTAATGTTGTCTCTCTCCATAAGAGTTATATAATTATTTAGCAACATGTTATACTTGTGTGGGGAAGTTATGAATACTATTGCTAACAATATTAGCCGTAAACGCCGTTAACACTTTGTTAACAGCATTTCAGAAAGTCCACACTGAGAACAGATAGCTCCAGCATACCTTCCTACATATAACCTTGTTTATGTCGATGTCTCTGTGCTGCATATAGACGCTGATTTGATTCTGAGTGGTAAACTATGTTCCAAAACTCAGAAGTGGCGTACAACTTGTATAATCCAACACAGTTTTTATCCCACATGTTACAAAACTCCCAAATCAGATTAACCCAATATTTCAACTTTTAAACTGGTTGAAATATGAGATGGTTCTTGAAAAAAATGTACAGGTTCCTTGAACCAGCACCACCACCGTGTCATTGGAAAAGGGGATATCAGCAACACAAAGCACACACAAATGGTCAGTTCTTTCACTGTGAAAAGTGAAACAGGTTGAGTTGTGCTGGTGCTATCAGCTGGGGAAAAAAAACTCGTATTGGAATCCTACACAGGAAGAAATTTTCCTTTAATGCATGCCATGTGTGCAAATGCTATTTATCATTATAAGGGTGTTTGGGCGCCAAAGCGTATTAAATGTTTTTGCAGGGTGCCGCATTTACAACACTGTCAAACGACAAGTGTTTCTGGATTAGTCAAAGAAGATGAGAAGGACATGATGCAGTGTTCATTCGTTCATCCTCAGTCACCGCATTATCCTAGTAACGGTGAATCCGGAGTCTATTCCGGGAATGCTGGGCGTGTAACCACTCTGGGAATACACTCTGGATGGGATGCCAATCTATTGCTGGACACCATACACACATTCATTCACACCTAGGGGCAATTCTGAGTAGCCAGTCAACCTACGTGGGAGGTGGGAGGTGGGAGGAACCGGAGAATCCAGACGAAAGGAAATGAGAAACTCCATACAGACAGTAACTCGAGATCAACCATGCCATCCTGTTGTACATGTCTGGAAATAATTATAATGAAATCCATAAGCTTGTACGTTTTATCCGTGGAATTTGATTCACAGAATCACAGACCACCACCTCAGGTGTCTCCTTTTTACCTCAACGTTTACGTCCCTCTTCTCTCTTTGCATTTATTCATCAAGTGTGCCATATAGCTGCATTCCATTCTGGGACTTTGTGTCCAACTTTTGCGCCAATGTCTCCACTACTTCTGCGTTTGGATTTTTCATGACATTGACTGCCAACAACCGACAAATTAGCACTGAATTGCTAAACACATTACAAATATTTTAGTATAAACATATTTAATGTGTTTCAGGGTGGATTTTTCCTTGAAGCTGATGAACCTGGAGGAGGAGGTTACCACACATTCCTCCATGTTCTTCTTGGAGATGCATGGAAACTAAGCGCATCATCATTCATCATCTCTCTACGCTTCATTACCGTCCGTGACAGCAGCCAGACTTGAGTACTTCCCTTCGCTCTCCAACTCTATGCCACCTACATCACCTTGATTAGGGCTACTCCAGCTCTTTGGCTCCTAGTACGCTTCTCCTAATGACTATAGTCTAGGAGAACCTTAATCCAAGATCAGCAGTGTTCTGAGAAACTGCAGGGGTGTTTTGGATGGGTCTGGTGTTTTTTTTTTGTTTATGTGACAACCTAATCATTCTTCTTAATAAATGTGGAGTTCTTGCACACCACAAGGTCTGGGAACTGCTATATTTCCTGGAGGAGATGAGTTTTGACATTTCGACATGTCTTATAAAGATTTGCTGCCTTAAATGAAAGATATTTAACTCTGAATGATGAGAGGTTTGGTGATGGATGCTAGTTTTATTCAGAATTTTTATGTTCGGGATGGCTCACCATGCATAAATGGCTGCATTTCAGGAATTATATCTTTTCAGCCCAAACTATAATTATAATGGAATGCTACTTAAACGATATTTTCCTGTCTTTACTGTATTATTAGCTTGTTAGAAATATATTGTGGTAGCTTTGCCTCTATGACAAACATACACATTTACCGAAACATGACCTTAGATCTTAGAAACTCCACCAACACTCTGTACCAAACTTATTTTCCTTGTCGCTGCTGTAGTACCATCATGATACATCTTTTTCGCACCTTTAGTAAGTATCTTTCACTTGGAAGCTTGAAATATAGTATAACTTAAAAAAAGCTTTAACCTACGTTCATGCTAGCAAGCAACAAAGCCATAGGGGATTGTTCATTTTCTTCAATTTGTGCAATTTTATGCAAATTAGGTAAGACATGGTAAAGCAATGGATCCAAACAATTGGCTTCCTTGGACCAATCCTGTGGCATGTGTGGTCCAACTTTTCTTCGGTTCCCACTCACATGTTGAGTTCCAACCTGCAACTCTAGCCAACATTTAATGTTTGACATGCAAAAATGGAAGAAAAACTTGGTTTCAGCTTGTCATTTGTGAACTCTCTTTAAATGTGTGAGACATTACGAAGAAAAATAAAGCTTGGAAGAAAGTAGAACAGATCATTCGTGCCTCTGGGGAGTACATGTAGCTAGTACGGTTAGCTAGCTTTACTGATCTGTTACCAAATCTAGTATGACACGTAGCATAAATCAAATACTGACTGGGGTGTAATTTATTTTATGTTTAACTAGCTAACTTTAGAAACTCCATATAACTACTTTTGTTTCTCATTGTAACTTAACAAAATGCTGGACAGGCTACAACAGTAGCATCACCCACAACAGGCAAACTACAAGTGACTAGTTGCATCAAGGAAAAGTTTAGTTTAGTACCTTAATTTCTGAGAGACAAGTCTAAGGAATCAGAGCTTCATCTTCCATGATTGTATTTATTAGCCTTCACAAGGCACAAGAAAATATTTCAGACAATCTTCGGCCTGTCCTATCCTAATAACAGCAATTACACCGGCACGACCTGAGTACACAGCACAGACCTGATGTCTATGAGCGCCGGCTCTGTGCTTAGCCGTCTGAGTGTTAGCTTAAAATTGCCATGAGTAATCCCCTTAGTTCCGTCCCCATATTAGCCCCAAATTCCAGCAGCCGCTACATGATTTCTGAGCGGCTCTGTGTGCTTTGAAGGACACTCGTAATTGCGGGCACCTAATAAGCCGACTCCTGCAACAAGGGCGTTTTGAGCCCGATTCAGACGAAAACCATTACTCTCAAATTTATCTTAATAACGGAAGACACGCCAGGAGCAGACTATTTGTTCAGCTGATAGAAACCCCACACCTGCTGTGGCCTCCTGTCCCTCCACCAGTCACAGCCACTCATCTGCCTCGTGAAGCTTTAAATGCAACACTGCAGCACTTTCCCTCCCAAGGGCTTGTGGTAATATTTCAGCTCTAATACTGCAGAGACAGCACTTTCGGTGGCAGAAATATGTTCCAAAAAAAGTCTCACATGGCTAAAGAGTACCAGAAGACACGGCAGCTAGTGGAAAGTCTGACTGTTTCATGCATTTTTATGCCGCATTATTTATAGATAACTGGGTTCCTCAGGGATTCGTTGGATTATTGTTGGTATGTTTGACCGGTCTTTTAAAATTATCTGTCAAACAAAATCATGAATTTAGGGCTTTATTTGCATGACATCCTAACTAAATCACTATCAGTTTTCAACCCATTTTTGTCAGCATTGTACATTTGAGCATGAGAATCACCCACCTGGGAGAAGTTCAACCCATTGAGAGGATGGCACTGCTCCTCGACCTTCTCCACAGCTCCCGTCTTCTTCTTCATCCTCTCTGCCTCCTGAGCCAGGTAGAGGTCCAGCACAGGAACCCCACGCGTCTTAATGTCCGCCTCGGTCAGCGAGTTCACCATGAGCATGACCCACACGGGCCGTTTGCGCTCCCAGTTGCCTGCAATGGCGTTGAACAGGTAATCAGCATACAGGCCCTTGCCCCGCTGATCCGGTGTCATCCACGATGGCATCATGAGCTTGACGTACTCCAGGTGCCTCTTCAGGCGGCGGTAAATGTCTCTCGGCAGAACGTCCTGCAGGTTCTCGCCCTGCGGTAGCAGCTGGCACCGCGTCAGTGCCGAAATGGTGTATGGGTCAGTGAGGTCCAGCTCAAAGTACACAATATTGCTCTCCTGGAAGGCTTTTTTGGAGTTCTCCGGGATGTAGTCCCAAACCCGTGTGTAGGGCACGTGGATGGTGCCGTAGAAATACGACGGTGGGTCACGCTTGATTGTCCACAGGAAGGAGTTGAGCTCACTTTGCTGTGAATAAAAGAGTGTAAGCAGTGATCAGTGATCACTCACATGGTTGCTGTGACAGCTCTGCTCATTTCTCATGATCAAATGATCTGAAACATGTGTTGAAACAAGGTGTTATAAACTGGTATTCATGCTGAATTTCTGAATTTCAGAAAGACTCATTAATCCTGTCTGTATATTACTTCAGTATCTGTTTGGTGTATATAAGAAAGAAGTTGTAATGGCATTATTATACATCTGAGGCATGACATGCTGAGACGTTGCAGACGAATTGTAATTGGGCCTGATTGCACAATATAGGAAATGTTCCCAAATATAGGAAATAACACTTTTCCAAAATGTTTATTGGAAGGGCGCTAATTGCTGTAATGAGCTGTTAATATGTCATTTAATGCAATACACGTCGCAGGACAGCAAAGATTAATGAACTCTGCTGGACACCTTTACACATTCCATTCAGCTAGAATAATGCAATCATATGGGATGATTTTAACTGATTAAAATATAACTGGGGAAAAAACGCATTTTAATTTTTTTTCGGTTAATGTGTTTAAAAGTTGTTGCTTTAGTAAAGTTTATTATATATATAATTTGATGATTTTATCTGATAAAAAACGGGGCAAAGCGGAAAGCGGATTGTTTTTCAGTTCAAGTGCTTAAAATTGCTTATTTTGTAAGTTTGACATTGCATGACGTGAAAATGCACAAATTGGTGTTTGCACACAGACAGTAAGGCTACGTCATGCCATATTTGCTATATAACAATGTATAAAAAATGAATAATCTTTCCTATTTTTTCAGTCAGCTCAGGTTCAGGTTTAAATGATCATTTTATACTAGCTAAATATTTGAAAGCAACAGGTTGATGTCCTTTTTAAAAGCTAAAACGAGTCAAACCATTGCTGCATGTTTTGAAATGCAACTTTTTAACCTTTAAGTAAATGCTTTCACTAGTTTTATTGGCACAAATTATGCGTAAACCAGAGAACAAGTCTAAATAGCATAAATTGCATTCAGTGTTGTTTCTTTTTTGCAAACTAAACAACTTGTGCTACCTTCCTGTTGAGGTCGCAGCTCGAGCTCTCCCTCGCGCTCCACTGGCTGGCCTGCAGGAGCAGCGCGAGGCACGCGCGCACGAACGCGCACCGCGTGAGCACCATCGCGGCTCCGCGCTTCCCGCTTCCCGGCTGAGCTTCCCCGGCGTCTGATCCCGCTCCTGTCCGCTCTCAGAGCCCCGGGATGACAGGAATTCGGTGAACGGTGCGGTGCGTTTCCGCCATGCTGCCAAACGCGACTCTCACTATCACTGTTTACATGCACGTGTCTTATTTATTTTTCTCTACCTTGACTGCGACTTTAAAAAAAAAAAAAAAGAACTTTAACTTTATCCGAGCTACATGACATGGAGCTGGACGAACATCTAAACAGTCCAGGAATAACGTCTTTGTACTCAGCATGCATGCATGCATGCAAAAAAAAAAAAAAAAACCTGCAACAGGTCAGCAACAGGTCCAACTCCAAACCGTGAACGAACCGCGCGCATGAGCTCCGCGTCTCGTGCTGCTGTGTTTCTCCGCGCGAGGGGAGTGAATGAAGAGAGTAGCATCACTGGGACTCTTACCTACCCCTCTCTCCCCTCACCCCTCACCCCTTTCCCACCCCGAAGCCCCTCTAAAGCCCCCCACCTCCACACACTCCTCATCCAAGCCAATAATCTGATTGAAGCATCTCGTGCCCCCGCGGGGCTTTTGGAGGAGGAGCGCGAGCCATCAGCGGCACCGCGGGGCTTGAACTAAAGCAACAGAGTGAGCTCCCAAACTTCTGTGCGCAACTTCACTAATGCACAACACAACACCAATACAACACCAGCACAACAACAACAACAAAACCACTATAATAAAACACACACAGCCTTAAAAAAAAAAAAAAAAAAAAAAAAAAAAACATTGTCACTATTTTTTGTTATTATACATCTTTTATTGAGAAAGTGAGAAAGTGCACTGCACAAGTGTGCATATGACAATAAAGTAATAATAATAATTATAATAATAATAATAAGTAATAATAAGTAATAAACTCTCTGCGTGTCTGTGTTATCTTACTCTCTCTTTCTATCTGTCTGTCAGTTTCTCTTTCTCTCTCTAATTCTCTTTCTGTCTTTCTCTGTCTCTCTTTCTGTCTGTATATTTTGCTCTGTCTGTCTCTCTCTCTCTATATATATATTTTGCCTCTTTGTCTGTTTCTCTTTCTCTCTCCCCAATTCTCATTCTGTCTTTGTCTCTCACACTCTGTTGTCTGTCTGTCTCTTTTTCTGTCTGTACATTTTCTCTGTCTGTATTTCTCTTTCTGTCTCCCTCTGCATGTCTGTGTCTCTTTCTCTGTCTATCTGCCTCTTTCTCTTTCTGTCTCTATCATTCTGTCTGTCTGTCTGTGTGTCTTGCCTCTCTCTGTGTCTTTCTCTCTGTGTCTATATCTCTCCCTCTGTCTGTCTTTCTGTGTCCATCTATTTCTCCCTCTCTCTCTCTGCATGCCTACTTCTCTCTCTCTCTCTCTCTCTCTCTCTCTCTCTCTCTCACACACACACACACACACACACACACACACACACTGTCTATCTGTCTCTTTCTGTATGTTTGTCGCCTGCTGCCTGTCTGTCTTTGCTTCTCTCTCTCTCTCTCTCTCTCTCTCTCACACACACACACACACACTTATTTGTTTATTTATTTAAAAACAAATTAAGACAAAAATCTAGCTCCACACATGCACATTAACACAGAAATTGAACAGTAATTAATCAGGAAGGTTAAATGTGAACACAGCCTGAGCTGAACTCCTGAGAAGATTGACGTGAACATCAACATCCCTGTATTTCCTGAAACTACATTCTTTATAACCAGTCTCTACCCCGTGATGTCATCAATGTGCGTCTCCAGATTCATCTGTCCGCTTTCTGAGGTCAAAGGTTTTGTTCTGCATTTTAGTTTGTAGAAACTTTAATCAGCATTGTTTATTTGCTGAGCTTACTGAAACACTGACTAGCTGCAGTTTAGGCCATTTTTAGACCAAGTAAGCACCAAGCAAACAACTGAAATGCAACAAAACTGACAACAGATTTTCTGTCCAGGATCCAGCTGGTGTGTCTGGAGGGAATTTTCGAGCGGATCAGGAGTCAGGAGACGCACACCGATGACATCACACGGCAGTGACAAGGTAAATGAAATGTAGTTCCAGTTCCCCAAGGAACTTCGATGCACAGTGAGAACTCTGACAGATCTCCCTCTCTATACACTTCTGGATCCTTTAAGGGGCCTCCTGTGGTCCCCGTAGGTGACGCCTTAAAGGTTTTACCTAAAACCTTAAAACAGGGTTCCTCTTGTAGAAATGGTTCCAAACTAGAACCCATTTATGAGACTAAGAACCTTGTATAGTGTTTATAACCATTATTGCCTATAATAATATAAAAATATTAAAAACAAGGTCAAAATGAAGATGCTTTTATCCACAAGAAACTGGATAATGAAAGTTTCTCTTTAAAAGGTCAAATCTGGAACCATTTTAGGAGCCCAAGAATCCATAACTACACAAAGAACGCCTTGAGGAACCCTTTTTCTAAGAGTGTACAGATTGGAAGTAATTTATACTGTATATATAAAGCTGACACTAGTGCTTTATTGTTGCTGATGCTTATAAGAACTTTTTATAGTTTAATTTCAAGAACATTTTAGGCAATTTAATAACCACCACATGGACTAAGTAATAAAAAACATCCCCACTCTACTTTCTGAATTAAATGTTGAATTTCTTTCCTATATAACAGCATGAAATGTGTAAACTGACATGAAATTTTTCTTATTTTTAAATTAAAAAATGAACAGCATTTATTTTTTTAGTGTTACTTTTAGTTAGAGAAAACGACTGCTTTAGTATGAATTAAATAATAAGTGATATCGGCGATTTCAAAGGATCTTTGGATCAGATAAAAAGAAAATTCACCTCTAATCGCTTCAGTCTTTACACTTTACTGTTTAAAGGTATGCACATTTCTGCATTAACCATAACTGCACATTCACCTGCTAAACAGCAAATAGCCATGAAGGCACTTGCTTATTCATCACAGAGTCTTTAGCCGTGGCTCTGTGCTACTCTGACATGCTGCATACTTCAGCAGAGTGATTATTTTTCAGCCATTCATTTAAATCGCTCTGCTCCTTCTGTGTACAGAAAATTAGGAAAGTGAATTTTAGCACCATCTAGCGGCAGAAACAAATATCACCCAAAGAAGGAGGAGAGCCTCATTATCCAGCATCTTGAGAATAAAAACGACCTTTGTTTGACCTTGTTTATAATATTTTTAATAAGCTATATTAAAAGAAATAATGCTTGTAAAAATTATACAGCAATAAATCTTTTGTTCAGTCTGCAAATGATTAAAAAGTCACTTATTTAAAATCAGTTACATAAAGGGGTGATGTGTAGTCTCAATTTTAAAATAAACTAACTCTAAATAAATTAAATTGTAAAAACATATATAAAAATATATAAACTCCTTGTGTAGATTTTGAGGGCCTATCTAGTCTATTTAAAATCTACTCAACTCATTCACTCTGCACTTTCCTTAAAAATCATAATTGCTGTTCTCTCTGATATTACATGTGTTTATTGCTCTCTGCAGAAATGCATTCTCCTAATAACAACCCCAAAAAATAAAATAAAGTAAAATATTAGGATTTTAATGCATTTACATACACATTATTGTTTAGTCTTTTTTTTGTAAGAGTCGGCTCCTGCAAATGATTCATCATTCAGACATTCTGAGGAGTTGACCTATACAGATGATTCAGTGTTCATTCAAACAAACAGAAATATCAAGTCCTGTTTATACAGCTTAAGCGCAAGTGTGCTTTTACCTGCTTTTATTTAAAAAGAAAAAAAAAAGCAAGGTTTCCCAGTCACAAAAACCCTGTGTGGGTTTAGTGATTCATTGCTGAGTCGACTCACACAAAGATTTATGAAGAGTTGAATCTGGCAAATTGTTTGGTGTTCACCAATTGACTTCCCAAAGTTCACTCACATAAACAACTCACTCACAAAATTCAGTGTTGAGATTCAGTCTGAGAATCGATTCATTGAAAAAAAAAAAAAGAATCAGTGCTCAGGCAACATGACAAGCTGATTCATATAATTACTTCAAAATTCAGACAGCCATGAGTGTTGATTCACTCAACCTAAGAGCCATCATAAAAAATAATAATATAAAATATTCATGTGAATTTACAGCAATCAGGTTAGGAATCAAGCGTGAAAAAAAGATTCAGTTGTAATTCAGACAGATACAAAAGTAACTCAGACTTGCTGCATTACCTTCACTGTGCTCAAACAGTATGATCTTTTCTCTTTGCACCTACACCTGATGTAATTAAGCAGCTAATTAACAGTCCTTCCTGAGGTGAAGTGTGTGTATGTTAATGCAGGGAAAACACTAAAATGTGTAGGCCAGTGGGTTCTCCAGGTCCAGGGTTGAACTTGTGCTTCTTGTACATCATTCAGTTGAACTAAACATGGTCAGAAAAGGTGGATATAACTCTGCACTCTTCTACTTTCTTGGTTATTGATTGCAAGTTGAGGCAGCACATAAGGTTTTACTTTTACGGACCAAGTAAGTAATTAAATGCACAAAATAGCCAACTTCCATTACAACACCGCTGTTAAAACCCGAACAACTTCCACATGTTATGAAGCAGGACAGATTTAAATGAACAGAGAAATGCTCGTCTCAGCACTGTCACCTTGGCTATATTCATTTTGTCTCTTGAAATTTAAATAGCTCTGCTTTCATTTGCAAGAAATCCATTAAATTGAGATTTTCTAATAACAGCGTAAGCCTAATAATATACCAAACTGTTTCTACTTTGACTCAGAAGTGAAGAATTTATCCATTTCCTCTAGCACTTGGCTCCCATTTGAGCAGTTCATGTAATGATTATAGACATTTAAAATGTACCTGTAAGTGCTTCAATAGCAGATTTTTAGAAAAAGAAAGGTCTACCATGTGGATTTAAACAGGATGCTGTGGCAATGTTTTCGCTGAGTTAGCGCTGAACTGGGCACATCTGCACTGTTTCCCATCTGAATTCCAGCCATTCATACTTTGTTTACAAAGATTGCATAATTAATGAATACATAATGTGTTTCAGTTATTTCTCAGGAATAGGTAGACATTGCTAAACTGCTAGAGAAAACACTTCAGTGTTCCCATAACCACACTGTCTGAGTGCTAAAAATGTGCTAACCTGAGAGATGTCATATTCATTTAGGTCATTATTGATCACTGCTAATGCTAGCCAGTTAGCTAAAACAAGGTAATCTGACAGGCTTTCTGAGAGGATTTTCTGTCAGGTTCATTTTCTTTACTATTTACTTTAGCTAGCTGGATAACATGAGCTAACTTAACAAGCTTTCTGAGAGGAATGTCAGTCCTGGTTATAAATGTTTATAATATTTACTACTTAAGCTAACAAGCTAGCTGACTAGCATGACTTAAGAGTTATTCTATATTTAGGGGTACATTTCATGTTAGCCAAAAAGTCAGGAAATCAGTATTCCTTTTTGATAAATAAACTAGGTGGTTGAATAATATATCCCCTTAATGTGCTAAATTAATTATTTGGCAAGCTTAAGCTCTAATGACTTTTTAAATATGTTAATGAAAATTAACATTTGATTAATTATTTTGTCAACTGTGTTACGGACAAATGCTGTGTCAAATGAAACATGAATGAAGTCCCACATGTTTGATAACACATTTGTTTGAAGGTTTTTGAGTCTATTCACCAGAGTTTTTGAGGTTATCTGTCTAACTGATTTGAAAATATGAATTTGGGGCTTCATAATGGGCGTTCTGTGGGATGCTATCATGAAGGATGAAACTTTTCTTCAACATAAATCCACAGTATGCTGAATTTAGTGTTACTCACCATCCTTACACAAGACTTCCATCTCCAGAGATATCCCCATCTTCTTTTTCTGATGGTTTAGTTCACATTTAAAAGATTTATGACATAAAAACCACACATAACACAGTTGACAGACAAAGTAACACAGTTGACAGGAGTAACACAGTTGACAGGACACATTAGAAGAAAAAGAGAAAAAATTTTATTCAACAGATGTAAGTACAAGCAATTAATCTGAGTTCAGTTAAAAAAAGATTAAAACATTACAGTGAAATGATTACAACTTTAACCACGAACAACTATTTTTAATCCATTGTGTCTATTGCAAACAAGAACAAACAAGAACAGGAAACAAGAACAGTCTGTCTAGTCCAGATGTGTGTTTCATTGGTTTCTGAGGCATGTCTCATTGGTGTCTGTATAATCCATATCTGTGTCTGTGATGTATCGTGTCTCTGTGGTTTCTATCACAGTACTTTCCAACGCATTTGCATTTCCAACTGATTGTATTTAATCTTCTTGTTCTTTTTGTTTCCTCTTTTCATTCACTAAGTAATCCTTAACTGATTTTATAGTCAATCTTTTGTGTTTTCTTTCGTGTGCTTTCAGTCATTTTTTCTTTCAGTCGTTTCTTTTCTTTCAGTCGTGTTTTCTATCATGTGTTGATATTAGTCAGTTCACAAGTCTGAGATCTTAGACCATATGTCCCTGTCAATTTCCATATGACGTGAGGTCACAGAAGTAGGAGGAGGAATCATTCTGATAACATCTTCATGCAAATACCATAGGACATCATCTTGCCGTGGCCAGAAAAAGTGGTTGACTCCAATCCGGTGCATACATTTCACATTGACATGAGTTTCATTCAAATCTTGAATCACTCCAGGATAAATTTAATCATATATTTAACACAGCACCACTGGCCGATGATGTCAGAGTTTTGCCAAGGAATTTCAGATGGATTCTGACTCTTGCCCTCCTGTGTGGATGCTGTTACCTGAACCTCGAAGGTAAAGGTTTTGGAGTTGTAACACTGACACTCCATGGTCTGTCTTGTTGAGCAAAGACAGCTCACATCGCGGTAAATGATTTGTCCTGGGGTAAGTGTTACAACTTGGTGAATGCTCATTGTTGATGGCACCACTGGGAGATTACTGGGCATGCTCTTTATGGCCTCATCTATGTTCTCTTCACTGATGTAGAACAACTTTACTGACATCTGAGCATCCAGCAGTGCGCTGAATAAGAGCACAGCATTAGGGATGTCTTTTCCGTGGCTGACCAGCCTGTCTGCGGTCCTTTTTAAAAAGCCTCCAACGCCATCTGGAGCACCTTTGCCGTGGCTTGCCTCCAGAAAGTTCCAGGTGCCTGACTGAAACCCAAACTGCTGCAGCTTAGTACAGAATACATAGAAATTGCCTTTCTGCCTGTACTGTGTGCTTGGCCCATCACTGGAAAAATGCACCACAGTAACATTTGGATAGGAAGACTTAACCAGGTCAAGTACTGGGGATAGATGGGTCCATATGGCAGCAGGGCCTTTCTCTTTTGACAGGCTGATTGTGCCAAAGCACACATGTTCATCCACTCCACCAACATGTAGAACTCCAGTGTGGAGTGTTGCCTGCTGCTGGTTGGATGCAAAATGTACAGCTTGGATTTCAGAGGAGTACTTGCAGGCGTAGTTTTCGGAAAAATCTACATGAATTAAGCATTCACGATCTGTCAAGTTCTTCTTTAGTTCCCGGAAGTAGGTGAATTGCTGTTTTATGTTAAAGAGATGTCTTTTGAGTACCCCCAATGAATCAGAGAGAATACAGCTTCTCTATAAGGAAACCAAGATTCTCGTGTACCTTTCAAAGGCATGATTCCCTGTCTGCAATGGATGGCTGGACTAGCCAGAATGGGTGCATACGGCAGAAATAAAGAATATGAGATTTTGCAGTCAGGACTCTCAAGGAGGAATCTCCTATGCAGGTTTTTCATGGTATCGTTTAAGAACCTTTTCTGTTTCTTTATCTTCCCTCTTGTTATTGTTTGTGATTTTCCAGCTGTGAGGCGACTATTTTCATCCCTTGTCATGAAAGATAGCACTTTATTGTGTAGTCTGTGACACAAGGATCTATACTTTAACTTGTTGAAGAGGATGGATCTCTCACTGTTGGTTAGCTGTTTCCTCAAAATTGCTAGGGCCTCCTGAAGTTTGTATTTTTTCAAGATCTTTCCTGTCACCAGAGCTGCAATGATCTTCCTAGTATTTTTGTGTTTGGTAGAGGCATACGCTTTGCTGATGTTGCATATTAGGGCGTGATGGAAAACTAAAGTTTTGCGGACTTCTCTAGACACGGCTATCTTTCCTAACAGGTGCCGGGTTTTTGATCTGGGTGACTGTATCTTGCTGAAGTCTTTCACATCTTTTCCTGAATTTGTCAGTTTTTCTTTTCTGTTGCTTTAGTGCTTCCTTCAGAGCCTGAATCTCCCTGTACAACTTAGACTCCCTTCTCCTGACTTTTTTCCTTCCAGCTGTTCTCTGTCTGAAATAATACACAAATAATTTTTTATTGATCATGTGATCTATGCCTACCAAAGAATGCTAAGCTGATATTCTGGTCTTTTCATTGTGATTTCATAATAAAATCTGTTGTTGAACCTATTATCTGCTCCATAAACCTGTACCTCGACATTTGAGACTGAGGACCAACTTCAGGACTCTGAGGTGGAGTAACCTGGTTCTCTATCACTTTCTTTCTCTCTCTGCTCTGGCGCTGGGCTCTTCTCCAGTATGCTCTTTTCCTTCTCTTCTCCCTCTCGCTTAAATCTTTCATTGTCTTCACCTTTCCTAGCTTTCTGTCATCATGCCACTTCTCTCTGTGTTTCTGTAAATATGCAGCCCTTCTCTCAGGATCAGCATCACGCCGAGCCCTGTACTGGCACTGTTTCTCAGCAGCAGATAAACCCATCTCCCTAAAACACAAATCGCTCTGTTTAATTTTATGGTAGGCTTATTTCAAATCATGGAGTCATATCGAATTTATGAATAGTCCAGGAAATCATTGTAATATATAGTGTTTACGGTAAGTATGAACTCAGTATCCATAAAGCATTTTAAACACACACACACATTATAATAATATACGCTAATGTGGTTGTGCCAATGAAATGCTTCTTTACAGACGTTACACAATACGTCAAGAGAAAAGCAACATGAACTACATCAGCACCATCACAAAAGCATTTCAGAGAACAACGTTAGAGTTTCAACTGAAGTTACTATGGAAATGAGAAGTGACAGTGGAGCACATAAATATTATTATATAATATATATTAAATAATATTAATTTTCATAATTTTGCAACATGATCTTAGAAGCTGTTATACAGTATGTCCTTAAACTAAATATGTTATTTGTTTAAAAGTTTGATTCAGCAAAAAATCCAGTTCTTAGTACATTGTTCTTATACATTCAAATTTCATTAACTAATGTTAACAAGCACAAGGGAAAAAATGTCATTAGCATCACACACAACCATCACAGCTGGAAGGCATAGTTTGCACTGTACTGTGATGTTGTTGTTTCCATTTTCTCCTTTAGAGACAAAATAATTTAGAAATTTCCACGACTGTAATGCATTTTTTCCAGCAGGCATCATTGTGATAAACAGCTGTTTCAACGTGCCTCTAGAGCAGAATGATTAGAGACAGATGTTATTTGCGCATGCACCAGGAGGTGGCTCACGTGAGTCACGACTGGCAAGAGAGAAACAGAACTTTAATCAAGCAGCTTTTTATCGCATTGTGTCAAAAGATTAATTTCTTTGGTTTTAAATGAAAAAAAATCTAATCCTGATAGTATTCCCATTTTTTATAAAACATACCTGTAATCTGATTATTTTGTATTTTGACGTAACTGTAACGGACTACAGTTACAAGTTTTTTGTGTCCTGACTACTTAACATCGTTACATGTATTCCGTTACTCCCCAAGCCTTGTTACAGGTTTAAAGCTTTTAAAGAACATGATGTGCATGTGTTTATCTGCGTACTGAGTTAGATTAGCAGGCATGGGCAAGCGGCCCAGAAAAGCATATGTTTTTTTTTTTTCTCTTAGTCACAAGCAAAGCTTGTATCCTGAATCAAACATGACTTCCTGCTGATCTGTTGAATAATGCTCACTGCCCCCTCTCAGCTCCTTTTATTAATGAACAGACAGGCAGTGTGGAGAGGACAGACACATACACAGGCTCAGTCCTGCCCTCTCTTTCCCCAGGTTTTGACATTGAAAAATAGAATAAGAAAAGCATGAACACTGATTTGTGTATTAATCCTTCAGCATGTCGTTATTGTTTTCATTTCACTCAGCTATCAGCAACATGTTAGCTAACAACTATATGGCTAGCTAATATATGGCGAGCTAATATATGGTTAATACTATAAAAATGAATAAAACCACTGTGTAATTCATATTCACAAGGAATAGCGATATTGAGATAAGATGCTACTTTCCGGGCAACATTTGTGTTTCAATGCTAAAAGTATTGGCACCTTTAATTTTTAAACAAAAATTTGTATAACTATTTCTTAAGGGCTAAACTGCAATTTAGGCCCAGATTTCTGGTTGTGGTTTAAAGGAAAATTCCCCACCACAACACATTAAATATGTTTATATTGAAATATTTGTGTTGTACTTAGCAATTCTCGACTTTCTCAGCTGGATAGAAGTCTACGAGATGACCAGCGCGATGCTATTGACGGTGGTATTAGTATGACAGTTGAAGCTTTGGAAGCTGATCTGTTTGAGCAGATTGTACAGATGAGGAGGTGAGAGAGTTGGACAGACTAAAGGACTAAATCGCTGCTGCATCGCTCTCTTTATGTAGGAATGAAGCAAGGGTTAAATCCCACTACCACCACTGTCAGCAAGTAGTTGAACAGCATTGTGAGCAATGCAAGAAAGCGCTAACTATTTTTCAGTACTATCAAAGTGAAAATAGACGATGAAAGAAGTTTAAACTAAAAGGTCAACTCAGAATTTTATTATGGAATAAATCTTGGACACCGTGATAATTATAAAGATTAATATGTAAGTTTTTCAGGGTGGATTTTTTTTTCCTTTAAGTGGTGGACTTAATTACACTGCCTGAATCACGGCCCACCAATAAAATGCATAGATCACATCACAGCACTGCAGAGTTGAGCATTCTGCCTCATTAAGCGCATCTTAGTTTCAGCTTATCAGGTCATTTCCAAATCCTCTCTTAGATTTAGGGAAAGTCGATCAGCCGACATTTCTGTCTATCTGAAAAATGGCTAAAAAATAGATGTATGCATACAGAGTGTGTGATTTATATCTGTGCGTGTGTGTGTGTGTGTGTGTGTGTGTGTGCGCAGTGCATTCTATGGATAAGCCCAGGAAAGTACCCTAGAAAACCATGTTTTTCCTCCCTCTTATTCTGGATCAAACAGGACATCCCGCTGGCCTGCTGAATAATGCTCTGTTTGCCCACTCTCAGCTCCTTTTATTAACACAGACTGGACACACACACTTACACACACACTTTCCTCGCACGACTGCTTATCTAGGATCACATCCCCTTCACCATTCAAGAAGTGAATATGAAATGCCAAGAACTGATCCTGGATTATTTCCCGTGTGATGCATGACACCAGGTATCTGAGCCTGCCTTTGGACGGATGTTACGGTGGGTGGAGAAGCTGATCTGCTCCAGAGGGGCAAATCAAAACACGAGTGTAATGTTTCATCACGGCTCGGCTTTGAAGAGGCGCTGGAATGGACCTCCTGCGGCATGAGAGAGAGAGAGAGAGAAAGAAAGAGAGAGAGGCAAAGGAGGAATTCGTATTACTGAGTCTGAGTGAGAATATGAAAAGAGGGTGGAGCCAAACTAAATTTGATCAGCTGATCACAAACTTGATTATATAGCACCTGCACTAGCCCTTCATTTCATTTTGTTGACTTTTTCATACAACATTCTGCTTAGTATTTTGGATTTTAATTAAACAATATGATATAGCCTAGCTATATTAGATGAACTAGCCAGTTATCTAAATGCAATACGTGAGACGTGAGGCAGATTACTAGTTAGCTTAACTAGCATTAACGCTACCTGATGCTAGTGCACTATTTTGGGAGTTGTTTGGCAACATAGTCACGAGGTCCCACAATGCACTGCAATAAGTTGACGTGCAAATTACATACCCTAGCA
Organism: Pangasius djambal; assembly: GCA_022985145.1. Lineage (NCBI taxonomy): Eukaryota > Metazoa > Chordata > Actinopteri > Siluriformes > Pangasiidae > Pangasius > Pangasius djambal. The sequence continues at coordinate 3,449,410 of CM041001.1, read as the reverse complement.
CGAACAAAACACGTATAATGTACTATATTTCGATTTTTAGGGAGTATGACACTATTTTTGAAACAGGCAGGCCAGCTATCAATTACACCACATAACATAATTAGCTAATTGGCTAGCTTAGCTAAAGATAATGTTACATCTAAACAGTAGCTATGTGGTGTTAAGTATTTTCCCAAGCTTGCTAGGATGATAGTTGATAATACTAGCTGCAGTCAAAAAACTGCACTGTATTCACTATGTTGTGTAGTGTTTTGCCATTTTGTAGCTAAAATCTTAGAAGAGAATACAAACAGTGTCCAAATTATATCCCCTAGCAGGAAAAGAATACCCATAATGTGCATGGCCCTTTTGAATAAAGAGTATGATACTAGTTTGCCAGGTAGAGTAGGCTAGCTATCAACTACATAATAAATTTATAGTTTAGCAACATTTTCTAAGCTAGCTGGCTATCTAAATGCAATGCTGTGCTAATAAATAGCTAGTTAAATTAGCTAACCTTATCATTAACTCTATAGCACTAGCTACGTGATGTTAAGTAGCTTGACAAGTGTTCCTGCAAGCTTGTTGATAACACTATGTCAAAAATGTGTGCATTACATTCACTTATACATATAGCACCCTATTTAGTGAGTTTTGCCAGTTTCTAGCAAAAAATGTGTAGAGAATATCCAGTGTGTTCATAAAAAACCCACAATGCTCTACATCAGGGGTGTTCAGTCATATCGGGAAAGGGCTGTTGTGGATTTTGCTCTACAGAATTTTAGTGTTCCATATTATATACCCATAATGTATTCTGCTATTTTTTAGGAAATATGGCGCTATTTTGGCAGGTAGAGTAAGCTAGCTATCAATTACACCATATAATATAGCTTAGTAACATTAGCTAAGCTAGCCAACACTGTGCAACATTAGCCAACAAAATGCAACACTGTGTTAACATTAGCCAAATAACTAGTTAACATTATCATTAACTCTACAGCAGTACACTTAAGTAGCTTGCTAGCGAGCTAGTTGTCACTAATGGTGTGTTTTGCCATGTTGTTGGCAAAAAAAAAACAAAAAAAAAAGTAAGTGAAGTATTTCCAGTACATTTCCAGTATTTAAACTGGTTGATGGTCAACCAAAATATTAACTGATACTGTACTAATTTTAGTGAACAGAAAATATGGCACCATTTTGGAAACATAATAATGAATGTTTTATGTAATGAAAACCCAGGATCCAGGCTTGCTAGCAAAATAGCTAATGGACTATATATCATATTGTATAATTAAAACCAGTAGCCAGGTTCACTACAAAGCTAGCTAGCAATATTGTGGTGATCATTTAAGCTCCATCCTTGCTATCCTGTGGACGCCTGTGACTCAGCAAAATCTGTGAACTGAGTGACATCCTGTAGTGGGTCGATTCGACAAACTCCACAGCACAGCTAATCCAAAAAGCCCGTGCACACACCCTGCTCCCTGAGCCGCTAGCGCGTGCTGAATTCTAAAAGCTGACTCGTGGTTTGTGTCACATTTACTCAGGGCTTTCTGCTGCGGTTTTTAGTATCACACTGGCCTTTTCCGTGATGATTTATTAGGTGTGTGTAATTCTGGGACAGAAACAAGAGCAAAGAAATCCCACTTGCGCTATTTCTGAGACGCCGCTGCGAGAAGTCTGCACTAATTACTTGTCAGTGTGGTGACGGCGGCCCGTTTGCTCAGAGACGACCACGGTGAGATCAGAACACAGTTTTAGGTCTCGACGTGTCTCATGCATAAGAAATAAAACACTTTTACTGAGTTTTAACACCACCCTGAAGTTGATTATTTTCCTATAACGTCACGAAGTGTGCTATTCCTCCTACACCACAACGATTAAAATTTTTTATGTATTAATCAACGACATGTCATGCTTTTTATCCATTTATAGTTACATTTTGATTTTGGAATATCTGCGAAACAAGTTAGTTCCTGCTCCTGTTTTCACTTTCGGTATAGCAGCTGTAAACAGTCGTTCCTTCACCGACATCTCTTTTGTCTCTTTCTTGAAGTTAATAACGATAAAAATAAAAATAAAAAACGCAGCTTGTTATGTTACCGAGAAACCGGAAAGCGCAAAGTCCTGAAGACTTTCCTGTGGCGGAAAATTTAATTTTACAGAGTGTTACAAAGCACAGACACTGGAGACTCATTCCAGAAATCTTACATAAATATCTAGTTACAGAAAGATTCACATTTGCACTTTTTTCTTTATTAAGTAACGTTTTATTTTTAGTGTTAGATTATGTAGATAGCTGAGATACAAGTTCCTGTTAACGAGCTGTTACAGGATAATGATAAATAATCTTTCTTTCATTCTTTATTATATATTTTATATTTAAACAAACACAATAGCTGTATTAACATACTAGAACGAGCGTGTTAATATAAACAGGAACTACTGTCAGAAAAGCAGTTAAAGAAAATTAATCAACACTTTCAGACAGAATCAGATTTGAGAAGCGCTGTGGTATAAACTCCATTAACACATGTTGAAGTGTTTAGTGTTGAAGTGTAGCATTAGCTTTAGTAATGTACCGCATGCAGACAGAGATCTTGTGTCTATTTTCTCAGCTGTTTAAGCCACAGCTAGCGTTTGATGGACAGATAATCTGAATCGACGTCTCCAGCTGCGAAGCACAAACGAAGGTAGAAATCTGAGTTGTACGAAAACAACACCAAGCGTCTAGAGTTTCTAAAAAGTCAGCACGGACTAAATAAATGGATCTAAATCAAGTCCAGATGCTCGTGCATGTAGTACATCTTTAGTAAAAGCTCAGGGATGAAAAGAAGTGTAGACAGAACAAGTGAAACTCAGCCAGCTATGACGAATGTCCTTTCAGGTCTTTCAGCCTTTTAGCAAACACTGATGAGAAGAAAATAAAAGAATAAAACGCTAACACTGCTTAGCTGTCTACTGTGTATGTTCAGGAAGTGTTGTGCTAACTGATGATGTTAAATATCAGTTCTACTTTGACAAACGATATGGCATCATTCCTGTAAATAGTGTAAGATATGGTTCCGCTTGCTGGGCTGGTTCCAGCTGACTCGTCCTGAACCTGTCCAAATCACAGTGTTCAGCTAGTTAGCTTTCTAGGTTATGTATACTCTTAAAAAAAGGTTCACTGGATAATTAAGGGCCCTTAGCTTCTAAAAAGAGGTTGTACTTGGAATCTTTTCTCATAGGAAAACTCTCTGTATAGGGATCTTTAGAGAACCTTTAAGGGTTCCACCTGAGGCACAACTGAAGAGCATTTGACATTTTGGCTTTTTTGGTGTAACTCTAGCTAAAATAATTTAATCTGATTTAATACCTAATTTTAAATATGCATAACAGCTAACTTTGATGCCGCCTACAGGTCATGTGATAAAATTAGGACACCCTATTAAATATTAAGTTCTTTATTAAGAAATGTCCACATGTCAAAATAACCTCAATGAGACGTTTCTTGTAGCCATCTACCAGTTTCTGACATCGACTGGAAGAAAGTTTCCCCCACTCCTCAATGCAGAATTCTTTCAGCTGTGTGATGTTTGAGGGGTTTCTTGCACGCACAGTCCATTTCAAATCACTACACAGGATCTCAATAGGGTTTAGATCTGGGCTTTGACTTGGCCGTTCCAGAACTCTCCATTTTTCACTTTTCTGTCCTTGGTGGATTTACTGGTATGTTTTGGGTCATCGTCATGTTGCAAGGTCCAGTTCCGCTTCAGCTTCAATTTTTTGACAGATGGTCTCACATGTTCCTCAAGCACCTTCTGATACAATGTAGAATTCATAGTGGATTCTATGTTGGTGAGCTGGCCAGGTCCTGCTGCAGCAAAGCCCCAAACCACAACACTTCCACCTCCATGTTTCACAGTTGGTATGAGGTTCTTTTGCTGAAATGCTGTATTTGGTTTATGCCAAACATGCCCACTGTTATGGTGTCCAGATAATTCAATTTTAGACTCATCTGTCCAAAGCACATTATTACAGAAGTCTTGGCCTTTGTCTATGTGTTCTTTGGCAAACTTCAGTCTTGCCCTCATGTTTTTCTTAGACAGCAAAGGTTTCCTCTTTGCACACCTCCCATGATAATTAAGGTTGTGCAGTCTCTTTCTGATTGTAGATTCATGTACTTTGACATCAGCTGTAGCAAGAGCTTGCTGTAGGTCCCGTGATGATATTTTAGGGTTTTTGGAGACTTCTTTAAGTATCTTGCTTTGGACGGCCTGACCTGGCCATGTTGGCAGTTGTTTTAAATGTTCTCCACTTGTAAATGATTTTCCAGACAGTGTAATGGCAGAATACAATTTCTTTTGAGATCTTTTTATATCCCTTACCAGACTCATAAGCATCAATTCTTTTTGAAGGCCTCAGAGAGCTCTTTGGATCTCACCATGGTGATACCTCTCACTTCAACAATTAAGAGCAAACCAAACTAAATGTCTGAGGTTTAAATAAAGCAAGCCTCTTTCAAAATGCTCTGTAACGATGTTCTAATAATTTGCACCTGATGTGATGCACCTGTAGGTAATTTTAGCCATTTTAAGTACAAATAAATGTGGGGGTGTCCTTACTTTTTCCTCACAAGAAATTGGATTTTTTTTAAATTACATTTTACAGATCATTTTAAAAAGACTTTTCTTTGGTTTTATTTGTTTAGTTATATTACTTGAATCTCCCAATATTGTTAAAATGAAGATCAAATGTCCATATGTTTAACTATGTTAAAAAAAACACAGGCTTTCTTGGGGTGTCCTAATTTTTTCACATAACTGTAGCTATTCAGCTATTTTTATTCAAATAGCTAACTACTATGCAAGCTAGTTATTTAGCTATTTATGTTTAAATATCTTTGGTGTAACACCAGCCAGTTAGTGATATGTATATTAATGCTTTATTTTATTGTGCTTCTAGCTAGCTAGATATTATATCCAGTATGTCTAGCTAGCATAAACTAAAGGCAGGTTTGAGCTAGGTTAATTAAAAGCAAGTTAACATTAGTTAGGTAGCTTCAGTAATTAGGTTAGGTAGCAAAATAATAATTAATAATTAAAAAAGTATTTTTCAGTTAATTTAGTTAATCTGGTACATAGATATATAGAATGAAATATAAAATATAATAAAGAATGATATTAAATATTATTTAACAAGGAGAAATGTATGGACATTGGTTGGTGAAGGAACAGGTTTTTTTCAGTGAACTAACTTTCTTCACTGATGTTAAATGACATTATATGTAACTATATATAGATAAAAAAATATGATGTATTGTTCTTTAATGATTTACACAAATGTTAGCACTGATGCTAGAATTGCTGTAGTGTAAGAGGAATAAAACACTTGGGATGTTCTCTTATTGGAAAATACTCAACTTGTGGGCAAGTTCACTTCACCCCATCGATGATTATTTTCCGATAACAGCAGGTATTTTATTTCATGGATATGTTAGTGCCAGTTGATTAGATATGATGTATGTTTAACATCTGGAACGACTGTGTGAGGCTAAATTTAATGAAATAATGCAGAGGGAATTTATTTTTGGTTTGAATATAGGTTTAATTGGTCTGTGTTATGACAGAGGAAGGCTCCAGGCTTTACATCATACACAGTTATTTATGAATAAATGATGGTGGATTATACTCTCTCTCTCTCTCTCTCTCTCTGTCTCTCTCTCGCTACTGAACAAATTTTCATTAAACCCCTCGGCATCCTCCTGAGTGCACTGTTGTCTAATCATGCCCTGAAACTAATGTACAGATTTTATTTTCTGTAGAGCAACAAACAAACTGGAACTACACAACAAGTACACACTCAGTTATACACTCAGTTACACACAACATTTACACACTCAGTGACACATTCAGTGACACACTCAGTTACACACTCAGTTATATGCTTAGTCACACATTCAGTTACACACTCTGTCACACATTCAGTTACACACTCAGTTATACGTTCAGTCACACACTCAGTTAGACGCTCAGTCACACACTCAGTTACACACTCAGTGACACATTCAGTTATACACTCAGTTACACACTCAGTCAGTTACACACTCACTCAGTTACACTCTCAGTTATACACACAGTTACATACTCAGTTATACACTCAGTTACTCAGTTACACACTCAGTTACATACTCAGTTATACACTCAGTTACTCAGTTACACACTCAGTTACTCACTCAGTTATACACTCAGTTACACACTCAGTTACATACTCAGTTACACATTCAGTTATACACTGTTACTCAGCTACATACTCAGTTACACAGTCAGTTACACAATCAGTTACTCAGTTACACAGTCAGTTATACACTCAGTTACTCAGTTACATACTCAGCTACATACTCAGTTACGCACTCAGTTACACACTCGGTTACTCAGTTACATACTCAGTTACATGCTCAGTTATACACTCAATTGCTCAGTTACATACTCAGTTACACAATCAGTTACATACTCAGTTACATACTCAGTTACACAATCAGTTACTCAGTTACACACTCAGTTACTCAGTTACACACTCAGTTACACAACCAGTTACTCAGTTACACACTCAGTTACATACTCAGTTATACACTCAATTGCTCAGTTACATACTCAGTTATTCAGTTATACACTCAGTTGCTCAGTTACACACTCAGTTACTCAGTTACACACTCAGTTACTCAGTTACACACTCAGATACTCAGTTACACACTCAGTTACACACTCATACACATGCTTGGATAAAGGGTGAAAGTTAATAAATAAAGATGACAAAAGATGATTGTGATTGCGACGTGACGTTGTATTTCCACATCTGTCCATTAGAGAGCAGCGATTTTCTGAACACAATAAAGCCATCTGCTCTGATTACACAGTGTGTGTGTGTGTGTGTGGTCTCGTCTTTGAGCTGTCTGTATGTCTATCGCTATTATTTACACTTTCACCTTTAATAGCACATTTTCTCTCCGTATCCATGGCGACTCAGGTCCACTTTCTGTCCCATTAAGGGTGAAGTGTATGAGCAAATACTGTGGCACCCTCCGGGGCCCTGTGTGTGTGTGTGTGTGTGTGTGTGTGTGTGTGTGTGTGTGTGTACGAGTGTCCTACTTAAGTGGGAAATTATGAGTGATATTTGCAGTGGCAACACCCAGAGCATTTAATCGATGATGCTTGTGCTTTCTTTTCTTTCTTTCTTTCTTTAACGGGGAAAGAGATTGTGTTCTTTATTATTGTTTACTTAGTTTCCTGCTTTCTTTATTTAACAGAGCGAAGGCTTGTAAACAATACACGTTGCACAATATTAAATGTAACTATGAACGGATAAAAATGTTCGCATTGTAATAATTGGCAAATCTCTGTGGTAACAAACACTCAGACATTTACATTTACATTTACATTTATGGCATTTGGCAGACGCACTTATCCAGAGCGACTTACAATAGTGCTTTGAAGTCTATCAGAAATACATTCTGATATTGGCTCACTAGGTCACAAACTAGGAATACCATCAGTCCAAAAACTCTGTTTTTTTTTTTTTTTAGAGATGTTTATTTTTAGAGATGTTTATTTCAGAGATGTGCTGTTCTAGGAAAATAATCAACTTTGCAATGTTAACAGCACCGCCACATAATTTCAGGCCATATCACACCAGCAACTGTTGATTATTTTCCTATAACATCATGTCCCAGATTGTTTCATTTCTTACTTATCGTAGTATTCAGATTCAGTACAACCTCAGCAGATAAATACTCCTACAGACAAGTCCATAAAGTTATTACTGCGGCTCAGTAAATCTTACTGGCTCTGTTTCAGAAATCGACTTTTGAATTGATTTTCACTATAAAAATGTTTTGCCCAGGTGTGTAGCTTTTAAAATCCTAATTAACACTGAGCACATGTACTGAAAGAAAAGGAAACTGTTTTAGGATTGTAAAATTTTTTATTATTTTTTGTGGAGCGGTTCAGTTCACACGTTTCTGTAACGTCACGTAATTAAGGCTATTTGATCAAATTTAATTTCTCTGGTTTAGCGGATGGTGGCTGAGGATCTGACGCTGTTGACGTTCGTGGACATTCCACAACATTAAATGTAACTTTAAATGGATAAAAAATACAATGTGCCGTTTCTTTAAATCATTATGAATTGTGATTGTTGGTGACCCTGTTTCACTCTGACCTGAGCCGACGTCTCGCAGGGTTTGGGGTAAACACACTATCACAAACATGAAATAGCTCTTAGCTGGTAGCCTGACACATACACACACACACACACACACACACACACACACACACACACACAGAGGTCTGGCCCGGCACAGTGGGAACCTCACACAACATGACACACACTCTCAGCTGGCACATCGTCAAAAGAGCTGAGATTTTCATCACCTACACAGTATGTGTGTGTGTGTTTGTGTGTGTGTGTGTGTGTAAAATCCCTGTGCAGTTAAACGAATATTTTTCCGCAGCTGGAAATAGCGAGCTTGTACATGGGGTTTCTTTCGGGATGGTCAGATCAAACATATACACACACACACACACACACACACACACACACACACATGTCTAGTAGCACTCACCTTTGGCATACAAGTTGTCAGTCAAACAGAATTGGGTCAGTGGGTCTGGATCGAGTCTGGAGTCTGGAGTTGCCTTGCAGTATTATTTCTCTTAAAATCCCCCAAATCGCTTTTTTTTTTTTTTTACTAAATAGTCTTTTTTTTAATTAAATATTTTTTTTACATTCATACAAATCATTTATGTACATTATATAAATATGCAAATATGCAAATATGCAAATTGTGAACACCTCAAAAGCCCAAAAGCCCCTTTCCTGTAACCTTCCACAGTGTTTTATCTCTCTTTTACCACAGTGATTTCCCAGCGATTACACTACATTGATATAATAAGAGAAAATCATCAATTAGCATGATTAGCTTCCTATAACAGCACGTCACTGAGTGTTTCCTCTCCTACCACAGAGATATGCTAATCATTACTGTTTCCACATTTACTAAAAAAAAAATCATGTCTTTCTTTTGAATGTGCATTTATAGTAATTTGATGTTTGACACTGTGGAAGGTCCATATTTTTTTTAACAAGCCTTCAGTCTGTTAAATAAAAAAAGTAGGTAAAAGAAAAAAAAAATCAGTGTTCACAATCTCTACATGTTAAAGAAAGTAAGAAAGAAACAAACAAACACAAAAAACAAAGAAATAATGAAAGAATATGACAAAAGAAAAAGTGTTCTCAATTTCTATATGCTAAAGAAAGAAAGAAAGAAAGAAAGAAACAGAGAAGCAGTGTTCAATCTCTTTACCTTTTACCTTTTACCTTTTACAGAAAGGAAGAAAGAAAGAAAGTTAAGAAAGAAAGAAAGAAAATGACAACTAAGTGCTCACGATCTCTTTACCTATTAAAGAAAGAAGGATCGACAGATAGATACCTAGAAAGAAAGAAAGGAAGAAAGAAAGAAAGAGAAAGAAAATGACAACTAAAATGTTTACTTATTAAAGAAACAAGGATAGATAGATAGATAGATAGATAGATAGATAGATAGATAGATAGATAGATAGATAAGACCTAGAAGGCAAAGAAAGAAAGAAAGAAAGTAAGAAAGAAAATCACAATCTATTTCCCTGTTAAAGAAACACACAAACAAACAAACAAATAACAATCACACATTTTAAATTGCTCTCCATCCTGAAACACAGACTTCTTTTAATAAATATTAAACAAATGTTAATTAATCAACACTTTCTGACCAATCATAATGGAGAATTCAACAGCATCATGCATCTAAACGGGTTTTGCTGATTAATAAGTGAATTAATGAAGTGTGGGTAAGAGTAACTCGCTCTCTGAGCTCTGATGTCATCCTACACATCAGCCAAAAGGGGGCAGCGTTGCCCTACAGCCCTACAAAGTGCACTTCATGCTCATATTTCCCTAAATGATGTGCACTCCATATAAATAGCTGCTGAGGGTTAATTGGCTGCTGGGGTTCTTAACTGGACTCGGTGTCATTGATTGGGTTTTAAGCAGCAGAGCTGATCGCTGTGCCGGAAAAACGCCTAATGAATTTTCATGGCTCAGGTAACATGTCCTCCACATGGCTCGCTCTTAACATGAATGAGCAACCTTTTACTTTATCTCGACAGGCATGGAGATTAACTTAAACATGCCTTCCAGAGCCATTTCATTCTCACGTGTTCAGTGGTACAGTGCAGAGATGAAGCGAGGTTAGCAATCATAAATCAGCAGTCTGGAGGTAATGTGAGGAGGGATGTCATCGAAAATTAATTCATGCATGTGTGGATGTGTCTCATACAACAAAACTAGATTTTAAATTCAGTGCATTAAATGAGGTTCATCCTTGGTTTAATATAAATTACTATTTCAGGATCTTTTTTTCAGTTAATAACATCAGCTGAATTCCAAGAATTAAGAGCTAACCCTAATAAACCTCCAGACTCATGACTACCACAGCCAAATCCTGGAGTATTTACAAAATAATATCATTCATTTTTAATGAAGCTGTAGTAAAACCTCACAAGGCCCTAAAAATCTCAATTTAAAGGTGTGTTTGGTACAATTTGTGAAAAAAGGTCTTAGCATGGCAACTAGAGTTACCATTAGCAAGGACTGTCATGACATCACTTTCAAGTGCACTCAAACTTTCAACTGCTGGAAAGCGCTATAAGATGCAACTGGTCCTTATAATGATTTATTATTTAGTGACAGGGCAATGGGGGCGTGTCCATAAAATGATTGACAAGAGGCCAGTCCAAATACAAACAAACATTCCGGACTGGAAGGCATATTTTCAAACTGTTTTTTTAGTTATGTAACATACTTGTCCTGAGACAATGGCATAAACTATTTTTTTTTTTTTTTACATAATTTTCAACATTATTTGTACTATTAAGAAATGAAATGAAAAAAAGCACATTCAAATATAAAAAATGTCTGTGACAACGAGTGAACCAATTCCAAACAAATAGAATGCTTTTTTATTTCAAGTACATTTAACATTGTTAGAATAAAAAAACGAAAAAGAAACAAATGAACAAATAAAACAAACAAAGAAAGAAATTGACAAAAGAAACAATGTGTTTACAATCTGTACATGTTAAAGAAAGAGAAAGAAAGAAAGAAAGAAAGAAAGAAAACAACAAAATATTCACAATCTCTTTACCTGTTACAGAAAAAAAGAAAGGAAAAGAAAGAAAATGACAACTAAGTGTTTATGATCTCTTTACCTATTAAAGAAAGAAGGATAGACAGATGGATAGACAGACAGACAGGCAGATACATAGAAAGAAAAAAAAAGAAAGAAAAATTCATATTCTCTTTCCCTGTGAAAGAAAGAAAGAAAGAAAGAATGAAACAAATAGCAATAGCAAACTTTAAATTGCACTCCATCCTGAAATAAAGTGCTGACACTGAAGACTAAACCTGTTTATTCATTATATTTTCATCAAAGAGTGGCTGATTGCTTGATTCTGATTGGTCAGAAGACCGGACAGTAGTACAAGGTTTTCATTAGTGAACTCGTTCTAATATATTATTGTTTCTATAGTAACAACTTGTTCACAGGATATTGTATGGCGAACATTCCACATAAACAGATTAAAAAACATGTAACTCTGTGAAGAAATGTTTATTAATCATTTATGGAAGGAGTCTCCAGTGTCAGAGGTCTGTAGGTTTTCCTCCATGTGAAAGTCTTCAGGACAGACGTTTACAAAACATGACGAGCTGCATTTATTTTGTCTTATTAAACTCAAAAGAGAGAAAAAAGAGAGGCTGGTGAATGAGTGAATGAGTGTTTCTAGCAGCTATAAAGTTCCACAACATTAAATGTAACTATAAAGTTAAAAAAAAAAAAAAAAAAAAGAGGTCATTGTTTAATTAATAAAAATTTGACTACAAACACTTTGGGACGTGCTGTTAATCAACATCATTGATTATTTTCCTATAACAGCACACCCCAAAGTGTTTTATAACTTACTTATCTTATTATTCAGATTCAGCACAACCTCGGCACATGAGATAAACACCCCTACATACAAGTCCATAAAATTATTATTATTGCTGTTCATTAAACCTCACTGGCTTGTTTTCAGGAAACGATTTTTGAATTGATTTTCAGTATAAAAATGCATTGTCCAGCGCAAACAGTCTAACATAATTGGTGTTTGTTGGGGTTAAAATCATAAAACAATTAACACAAATAAACCGTTTTAGGGTTTTCGTGGAGCCAAGTCATCCAATTCCATCAGTTCACACATTTCTTTAACATCACATCATTTATTTGATTACATTTCCTTCTCAGGTCTGATGCCGTTGACGTTCGTGAATGTTGCACAACATTAAATGCAACTATAAAGAAATAGGAAGTAATTGTTGGCAAATTGCTGTGGTGGAAAATTAACAATCCACTTTGCACTTCTTGTGTTGTTCGATGTCTCATTTGATTTTTTTTTTTATATTACGCTGCTTGTTTTTCTCATCACTGGCCTCAGTTTCTAAAGTAAGAAACAGTAACAATTATTGAGTAGCTCATGTATTTGTCTCTTGTACATTTCTGAATCACTCCATGAGTTTCCATTAGTCTACTTGCTTGACAGATGATTAAAAAACAGTGTATTTAAATGGAGAACCGGTGCAGTTCAGCATGTTTGAGAGGAAAAAGCCATTAGTACCCACAGAGAGCCAGCTGCTTTGTGTTAGCGCAGCAGCTAAATCAGGTCTCTGAGATTGTTTTGCTAATTGACATGCCCAGCGTTTGACAGTGCAGAACTGACATCTCTGTGCTGTACTTTCATTAGTAAGTAGGTCTGGAACAAGAAATCCTAGATGCGAGATACTTTAAGACCTCAGTAACCATTTTACTTACTCTGAAGAGCACTTCATGCCAGGAACACATCCTCATTTCCTGTTTGCTTCCAGCTCCCAATTATAGTTTGCACCCATGTCTAGTTTCATTGTAATTAGTCTCATTGAGTCAGAAGACCCAAATGCTAACAGAAATGGCTAGTCATGACTTGAACGTCTTAAATGACGGCTAGAAATCATTCTACCTAGCTTTCTTACTAGCTGTTATTTTCATACATCATTCTTAAGTCAGCTTTAATGCTGAGAAAATTGCTAATATATTGTGCTATAAAAAGAGAACGAGGTTTCTGTAATATATATAATATATATATAATATGTAATATACAGCTAAAGTTGGTATTCGGTTAGCATTAATTAGCTGATTATCAAGCAGGCTGTAAGCTAGTTATCAGTCTCAACTAAACCAACACTGATGACACTGAACACATTAGTGCAAGAAAAGAGCTAATCAAACAATATGGTCAAATAATGTAATTCCCAAGCCTTATACCACAAATTCTGACGTTTTCGTTTTAGCAACTCTTTTTAATCCAGTATGCGTATACACTCTTCCAGCGTCATGGCCTGTTTTTACATTTTCTCGAATGCTAAGAACTGTAACATTAGCAATAGAGCTGTCTTGTACGTCTGTGTGTATGTATATTGTTTGAAAAGTGATTCTAAGGTTTTCATTTTAATGGCAATTAGGATTAGAGAATGAAATGAATGGATTGAAATGAAAATGCTATGAAATATCTCTTGATTCTTTTCCAGCAAGAAAGAAGTGACTAGCGATATGAATGCTAGCATTTTTTTAAACCTCATTTAATAATCATGTTCTTTTGATACCTATATTTCACATAACTGTTAAATTGAGAATGTCATCAGCAAATTCTTACACTGTTCTAGCTACTAACTACTGTTCTACCATCTACACTGTTAGCTAGCTAACTAGATAACTAGCTAGGTTGTACATCAATGTGACTTTAGCAACAGTGTTGTAGTGAAACAGTGTGTCTCTCAAAGAGTGATTACACAGATGGTCTAAGAAATTAGTAACATTTTTTTCACATGAAGACCTACTGTATGAAGACATGTTTGTGCCAGCTAGCAAGCTAAGTGATGACAATGCTAGCTGGCTAGGGAAAGTGACTGCTGAGTGAATGCTTTGGAATGGCTTCAGATAACATTATAGCAAGTAAAAATACACCAAGATATCTAGAAGATTAAAGGTTTGAATCACCATTAACTAATCTATTTAGAATATTGAAATACTGTGTATAAGTTAAATAACCTAAAAAAAAAAAAAACACGTACACGCTAGAATCATAGCACTAAAAAAATAAAGGTGTTGAAAAATCACAGAATGCTATAAGGAGGGTTTTGGGGCTTTATTATAGTGTGTAGTTGTCTAGGGGTTTTTTTTGTGCACACAATGTATCGCATTGAATAGTAGATTCATGTTTCCATTAGATTATCGTACCACTTGTTGACGTAAACCTAAAGTGCTTACACCCAGTTAGACCCCTGTGTGTTGCCTTTTTCTTTATTTTTCCAAATGATACCTCCACTCAGATGAAGTATAACAGATTTTTTTTGTAAAACTGTAAATAAAGAAATAAAGAGCCTCATGTAAGATGTTAACACTTAAGAGAGGCTAACTTTTTATATTAGTTTTCATTCAAACACACTTGACCACAATTTTCTGGGAAATGACCAAGTTAAATGTTTTAGCTCTGTGGATTGGAACATGTGGAAGAAAGTACAGGTACAATACTTTTTATCTGTTCATAGTTGCATGTTGTGAAACATCTATGAAACGAGTTAGTTCCTGTTATCACTTGTGTTATAGTAGCTTTGAAGGCTCAACATTGAGGCTACATTACTGTATATAGCGAAGTCCCACCCCTTCATTCAAGAAGAGCCAATCACCTTGATGATTAAGATGTTATCAGAGAACACCTGGCCGTTCAGATTATTCTACTGTATGTAGAGCGCTTTGCTCTGTTAGTTATCAGGAACCCAATACCGCACAATATTATATCTGTGTTTGTGTCGATCCATTTCTGGTCACCAAATGGAAAGACTTCACTAGAACGCACCTGAAGTCATGGTCAAAATGGCCGAGCATGCAGCACACCTTTTACATCCTTTTGATCAATTTATTGATTTCTTGTTATGAAAATGACACCCATTTGATGCAGTTAAATGATTTCTGCTTGACATTTCTAGATAGAAGTCTTTTTTAGTATGCTAGCCTAATTCTTGCTAATCTTAACTGAATTGCAAACAGCAAAGTCTTACTGAATGACTACATTTTTTCTGGTTGTTGATTCTCTAGCTGGATAGGTAAAGACTTAAAAGAAAATGTAAATGTCAAATACAGTTTATCTTGTTACAGCATACACAGACATAAATCTGAATCTCTTTTTTTTTTTGATGTTTGAAAATATCCAATGATAGAATGCATCGTAAAACTCCCTGAGTAAGCAGTCATCTTTATTCCCACTTGGATGCTATCAGTCTTCCTTACACGTCTGTTTTTTTTTGGGTTTTTTTAACTTCTGTTTTTTTTTAGACTACGGTCAGGACTCCAGCCTCCTCCATTATGGCTGCCTAAGCTTTAGCACTGTTTGGAGCAGGAAATGAATCAGAAGCACGCACATGAAACCTTCTCTGACACGGGGCCGAGCTCAGGAAGCAAGCATGAGGTGACACGTGGCGACTGCGTTTGAAAGGTTACATCGGAAAACACTGATCTGTGGAGTAATGAAGTGGAGGATATTAGCCACAGTGTGATAATTAGATATTTTCAGTTTTCAGGTAATCAAACAGGGATAATGTTCGATGTCAGCCATGTTTCGGTCCATTATTAGCCTGGCTCTTCTCCATTTATCTTTTTATTCAACACCTGCCTATCGAGGACAATGTTATTTTTAAATCTGCTGAATCTTTTAATTTCCTCCCTTTTGTGCTCAGAGAGGGAGACTACCCATTATACTGTCACATCCCACAATCCTTTGCAAGATGGGTAATATGATATGATATGAGTAAGTGATTTCTGTCTTCTTTGTATATACATTGTTTTATTAAAAACGTCTTTATGTTTGACTTTATTTTAATTATTAATTTGACTAAAGCAGTTCCATTAATTGCACATGTCCACTAAGTACACTTGGGGGTGTACTGTCCTAGGAAAATAATCAATTACAGGGTGGCAATTTACCAACAATTAAATTTGTTTATTTATTAAGGAACAACATGTCATACTTTTTTGTCCATTTATAGTTACATTGTGGGACACCTGTTGTGGAACATCCATGAAACAGGTTAGTTCCTGTTGTCCTGTTAACCATTCCTGTTTAAGTTAATAAGACAAAAAAAAAAAAAAACACACACACATCTTGTCAAGCTACAGAGAAACTGCAAAGCCCTTTCCCATGTAGGGAAATTTAAAGCTAAAGTTTTTCATCTGACTGTTACAAAGCCCTGACACTGGAGACTCCTTCCAAAAATGGTAAATAAACCTCACAGAATTTGCTCACAGAAAACTACACCATGTCAACAATTACACAATTACACACATGGTTTTTACATTTTTTTAAAGAGTTTCAGCGAATGTTTAAAAGAAAAACAAATGATGTCCAGTTTAGAAAACAGTGAGTCATTTGGGAGCCTAAAGAGTCGACTCTTATTGAACTGACTCACTGAAAAGAGATGGAATTTCACTGAGTTACCTGGTGTGTAGACAGAAGAAGAGACATGAGAGCAGAAGATATGTAGGCAGAGCACAGTATGCTTCCCTGTTGAAGTAGGAATCAAATTAGAGGCAGGCTGAGCTCTGAGTGCCTAGAGCTCTAGCCGCAGTGTGCCTGTCTTTCTAATTACATCTCACACCAGCACGTATGTAAGTTTATGGCTGCAGTTAATTTTGATTAACAGTATGTTAATACACTAGGAGCGACCATATGAATATAGAAGATGCATTAATATTGCTGCTTCCTCTGAAGGTGGCTCGAGAGGCTGTGGGTTTTCTCTTAGCTTTCGGTATCAGGATAGAGCCTCTTCTCCAAGTGAAAGGAGCAATATTTCTGTTTGAAGCTGCCACTCAGAAGCCTCCGGACAGATCGGGGTTCTTCAAATCTTATTACACAGCTTGCACTCTTTCGGCATGCTGTGCTTTTGAGTTGCAGGCCTCCAGCTGCCTTACAGGAGGTTAAAGTCGATCCACATTCACACACACGGTGCCTCTTTTTCACGCATTATTTACAGCATTCACAAATGGCATATAGTATTTTCAACACTAATACATTGCAATGTTATATACAAGGCAGAGGTTGTTTATACTCTGGTGAAAATAAATAGTACACAAGTTTGTTTATTCAGTCTCCGTCTATCACACGATAGCCACCAATTAAAGAGGAACAATACGCGCTAACACTTTGTAGAGAACATGCCTAGCAAACCTGGCTGATGCTTTTAGTTACACAACAGTTGTACAGCCTGATGTTACCATGCTAGCAACCTTGTGTACTGGTTTATGCAATAGCCATTCATGAGTAATTTTGTTTTAATTCACTAAGATGAACGAATTGGTATCAGTCAATACCATGAGTCATTTCTTTTGATCAGTTGCTGTTGACGGGCTTTGCAATTGCAAAACGCAACATTTCCATTCAGATAGCTATTTCATGTAGATTTCCATTATATGTTTATACGTCGCTTATGCAACTGCGTACATGCCGAACCTGCTCCGTGCATTTTGATTCAATGAATCATTTTTGGTCAAGACCGAGATTTGATTCTCACTCATTAAGTGTTTTGGTGATTGAGTTCAGTGAATCTTCCAGTCAAGTCTGAGATTCAATCCTTTCTCATTAAGCATATCATTGATTGAGTCAGCGAATCCTTCCAGTTAAGACCGAGATTTAGTTCTCTCTCATTAAGCAAATCAGTGATTGAATCAGTGAATCATTCCAGTCAAGTCCAAGTCCTAGTCCAGTCAAGTGAATCATTGTGTGAGTAAGTGAATCATTTTGGTCATGATGGAGATTCAATCCTGCAGTGCAGGCAATGGTCTATGTTGGACTGGGTGTGAAAAATAATTCTTCTAAATATGAACTTATAAGCACATCCTGTCTTAGACAGCAACATGATCGGACTGCACGTTGTTGAACGAACCTGAATGAATCATTTAAATGAACAGAATCAAATGACTTGAGTAACTAAAAAGCCTAAACACATTCTTATTTACAAAATATTATAGCATAAAGTTAGCTAGCTAAATAATGGTTTTGTTAGCTTGCTAATAATTTATACAATATGGTAACTGAATTCATTTCAATGGTATAATACGCAAACTAACATTACCTTGATGTTACTAGCTCCTGCTGGAGGGGTACTATTAGCTAAGCTAAGTAATTAGCTGTTAACTATTAGTGCAGTGCTGTGTTTGTGAGAATGTCATTTCTGTTTTTTGGTGTTTAAAAGTATATTGTGTGACAAATGGCATTTTTGTGCTAGTCAATCGACAACATATGACTTTGTGTGTGTGTGTATGTGTTGTTCACAAAAGTGTGAAGGTAAATGCAAAGCCTAGCTTTCAGGTGAACAGATTTTTTAGCAGGTAAGCATGTGTAGTAGATCATTTGTAAATGCGTATTTGGTAACATGACATCGGTCGACACACTAGACGCAACAACCTGCAGGGAAATGTGAATTTTGCTGCTCTGTAATTATGAGCTGGATTGCATTAAGCAGGAACAGATGTAAAACCAGCTGGCAGCGGCCCATTCAAGGTGAGGTTAGCACAGGACATGGAGAAACATCGCTGCTATTATTTACCATCTCCTCTTTCTCCCTGATGCCACACTGCACAGAGAGAGAGAGAGAGAGAGAGAGAGTGTGAGAGAGAGAGACAGAGAGAAAGAGAGATCATGAATAAGTCATACGGCTGCATATGCACTTCACGTGACCTGCAGGACTGAGCGAGATGTTAATTAACAGCCATATTGTGTCACTCGGCTGTCCTGGCCCCATTCCCGAGCTTGCAAGGTTGTTAGCCGACGAGCCACATGTGTACAGCAGGGCGGATGTCAGCTGGATTTTGTACACACTCAGGGTTGAGATCTCAGACTTTTCCAGTGGTGCAGTTTACAGGTTTTTTACAGAAATATGTTTATGCTAACAAGCAACAAGTCATGTGGGGATGCAAAGGCTAGCTCTTTTTTTTGTTAGTTACAATGAGAAATGGTCGTAGCTATATACATAAACACTAGCTAGCTAACTAGTTAAATGCAAATGAAATCAAATGCATGTGTGTGTGTGTGTGTGTGTTTGTTTGTGCATGCGTATTTATCTCCTTCTGCAGCAGCTCTCCTGCTGCAAGCCCATTCAAGGAGCTGGGACCTCCTGGGATACATCCTATGGGTGTAGGATGGGTGTGTGTGTGTATGTGTGTGTGTAGTGTCGTGAGATGTTCAGGGTGATTGATTTTACAGTGTGCCTGAGGGGTCGTGTCTGAATGGGGATAACACCCCCACCCTCTCCACACTGTCCCAGGAGTCTGTTGGTGTCTCTGATGCCTGTCACGCACACACACACACACACGCACATGGCAGAGACTGTGTTCTCCTGCCACTCTGGCACTCTGGCCACCCTTCTGATGGAGACACCATGACAGCTGTTCATTCTTGCCCAACACACACACACACACACCTGTTCTTAGACCTGCGTGGGTGTATTTGTGGCTGCTATAGGCTTCTGTTTAATTAAAGTGTAATGCAATGTGTTTGTCTCTACCTGACACATTCTCTTCTACACACACGCACACACACACACACACACACTTAGTGCTTAGTGCCATGAACTTTAGAAAAGAGTACTATTGATTAAAACCTAAGTGTTATCAGAGCAGAGGGCTCTCTGTCTGTGAAATAAAAATGAACAGAATTTGACTCACATGACTCTCGTGCGCTTTTTTTATATTAAGCACACGCTTTTTTTCTGCAGTGTTATTATGGTGATGTGAGAGGTTTAAACGTTCATCACTCCGCCACAGGTCCTTCAGATCCGTCCCACAGAAAGCCTTCCTCTGAGTGAGCCTGCTTTTAGTCACGTAATGTAGCGCAAATTTTCCTCCAGACTTTTTCTGCTGATAAAAATTCATAGATGTCAAAATGTAATTGTTGGCAAATTGCTGTAGTATGAGAGGAATAAAACATCTCAGCACATGCTGTTATAGAAAACTAATCACACCACCCCATTTTCCTTTCACAGCACACCCCCAGGTGTTTTATGAGTTACATATCATATTAATCCATCATAGTGATTTTCACTATTAATCATCATCATCATCATATTAATCCATTCACATCATTATTAGAATTATTGTAAACCCTTAATATCTCTGTAATCATCACGATTACTCTTCCTCTTCCTCTTCCACCTGCTCCTCTATCTCCTCCTCCTTATTACAGCTATTATATTTATAATCAATTATCATTTCTCTTGTCATTTTTCTTTATCATCTTGACCATCTATCATCTTTAACTTCATCATTATAATCAATTGTCATACAGTGGAGGGTAAACAGGTAACAGGTGTGTACAGTGGAAGGTTTACAGGTAAACAGGTGTGTACCGTGGAGGGTAAACAGGTAAACAGGTGTGTACAGTGGAAGGTTTACAGGTAAACAGGTGTGTGCAGTGGAAGGTTAACAGGTAAACAGGTGTGTACACTGGAGGGGAAACAGGTAAACAGGTGCATACAGTGGAAGGTTAACAGGTAAAGAGGTGTGTAGAGTGGAAGGTTAACAGGTAAACAGGTGTGTACAGAGGAAGGTAAACAGGTAAACAGGTGTGTACAGTGTAGGGTAAACAAGTAAACAGGTGTGTACAGTGGAAGGTAAACAGGTAAACAGGTGTGTACAGTGTAGGGTAAACAGGTAAACAGGTGTGTACAGTAGGGTAAACAGGTAAACAGGTGTGTACAGTGGAAGGTAAACAGGTAAACAGGTGTGTACATTGTAGGGTAAACAAGTAAACAGGTGTGTACAGTGGAAGGTAAACAGGTAAACAGGTGTGTACAGTGTAGGGTAAACAGGTAAACAGGTGTGTACAGTGTAAGGTAAACAGGTAAACAGGTGTGTACAGTGTAAGGTAAACAGGTAAACAGGTGTGTACAGGGAGGATGGGGTAATGGTGCGGTTTGTGAGAAGTCTATGATCCTGTGAGAGTTCAGCAGTAATGTGATTATGGCGTCTCACTGTAGTAGAGGAGAGAAACGGAGAGGTGAGGTGTCCCTTAGCACCATCTTTAGGGTGAGAGATCTTCATCCCCTCATCAGCAGGAGGCTGGATATTACAGACACATTAACTCGACTCTGACATTATTACCAACGAGGGAAAAAAAAAGGTGAGCTGGAAAAAAAATCTCTGAATGTCTCCTGACATTTCTCTGTGTTGCTCTCTTTCTCAGTTCAATAGTGATTCTTTTAATGTTACTGGAATGATTGTATGAAGCGTAAAGTATGACTATTATATATGTATGTATATGTATTATAAGTATGTGACTATTATAAATAAAACTGAGGTGTATTAATGCGAAGAGAACTGCAAAAGCATCCTTCCTTTTTTGGGACTGACAACCACAGAGGCCATGCCTCCTCTCTCTCTCTCTCTCTCTCTCTCTCTCTCTCTCCATGTCTCTTTGTATTTTCATCCAGGTATTGCAGTACATTTCTGAAAAGTCAGAAAAATTTCAGAAACAACAAAAACGCCTTTGTGAAGACCACACTAAACATGTGCTTCAGTGTAGGCTGAATTCAGATATATTAGGAACAGTTTATAAACAGTCTAAAAGAGGAATTGTGGATATTTACAGCTGGGTGTAAATGTTTTGTGGGCGGAAATAAAACCAAAAAAGCGGTCTCGATTATATATATTATATCTATAGGCCTTTTGGAGAAAAACGTAGTTAGTTAGCTACATAGAAAAGTATAAAAGTATAAAATAATTTTATAGAAAAATCCCCAAGTAACTAAGAATTGCACTGACAGTCAGTGTTTTTAACACTAAAACCTATATTTTAGTGTTTTTGTTTAAATTACTGCATTTTCATCATCATCATCATCCTTAGTAAGTGCTATCCCGGAAGGAGTCTCCAGTGTGAGATAAAGGTGTTTCTGCCATTTCTCACTCACAAACATGAGGGGGGGACTATAAGTGATGAACTAACTTTTTTTTTTTTTTTTTGTGGACGTTCCACAACATTAACTGTAACTAGAAATAGACAAAAAGTACAACATGTAGTTGTTAAATAATAAAAGAAATTGCTGTAGTATAAGAGGAATAAAACACTTTGGGACATGCTGTCGGGTCGCATCACACCACCCTGTTGTTGATTATTTTCCTGTTACAGCACCCCTGTTGTGTTTTATCTAATACAATACATTAACTGGTGCTGGTACGACCACCTTCAGCTCTAGAATATGACAGGTTTTTGGAAAATAAAGAGAGTGAAAATCCATCTAAACGTCTGGCTCACAATTATTCCAGCAGTTCTGCCTTCATTCTGCTTAACACTGCTCAACTCTGACAGCAGCCGTCAAGGGAAGATTACATTTTTCATCCTGTCTTATTTCTTACAGCAGACAGCAAACATTGTCTGTCACATTCGGTTACAATCCAATTAGATTACACCTTCACAGGAAGCTTAAATTGATCTTTTTTGTAGTGTTTTTGCTAGGAATGAGCTGCTGAATCCCATCAACCTCTCTGTATATTCATGTAAAACACAGTTCAGGACGTAAGACGTTTCAGTGAGTTAATGATGGTTTTGTTACACTCCTTTCCCGGCAGCAACGATATTCAACTTTTCACTTATTTATCATTTCTCACTCAGCATACATCTCTTTCTGTCCTTTTTTCTTCTGCCATGTTTTTGTTTCTGAATTTCTCACAGTACCAGAATCTTTGTGTCTTATTATTTGTTAATCTCATAGTATCTAGGCTAGCTAATCAAGCGTGGTGTGTGTGGTGCTTTTAAAATGAGCTCCACAACAGGAGCAGGCCAACTGGGACAAAATGGTGTAATTATAGCTGAGTGATGGCCGAGTGCCCGCCCACACTTTTCACCTGGATTACATATCACTGTGGAGTGATGGTCATAAAACATTAGATGTGATCCACAAAGGCCACGCCTCCTTTATTGGGAATGACAACCACAGAGGCCACGCCTCCTTTATTGGAACGACGCAAACAAAGAGGCCACACCTCATTTTTTGAAAATGCACAGATAAAGAGGCCACACCTCCTTTTTTGGGACTGACACAGACAAAGAGGCCACATCTCCTTTTTTGGGACTGACACACACAGAGGCCACGCTTCCTTTACTGGTACTGACACACACAGAGGCCACGCCTCCGTTTTTGTGACTGAAAACACAGAGGCCACACCTCCGGATTCTTTGCCCTCCTTATACAGGTGCATGTGTGTGTGTCTCAGTGTCTCATTTATCTTCTTGATGACGTATAATCATTAAGGCTCACCAAGCATCTGCAAAAGTCTAACAGTTATCTAATTTCACCCTGGGGAAGTGATCATTGTTGTTTATTTTTCAGATTGCTTACCATCCCGGTTCACATCCTTCTCTCTAACGCAGACAAACGGCGTGAACAGCAATAATTGTGGGCAGAAGGAAGGAGGCGTGCAGTCGAGATAAACACCACTGCTGGATTCACTTTCATCTCACCATTCCACAAAACTCCAAACAATCAGCCGTGATCCTCAAAGTGCACTAACCACTCAACACTCTCTGCACTCGCTTCTCATTATACTTTCAGATATATTTCTCCTGCTCTCTCACTGTCTTTCTCTGACACTTGCTGCTCCTCTCTTCCTCTCCCTTGGAATTTCTCTTCTGCTATCGTTATCGCTCTTTAATTTATTGTCCTTATGACCCTCTTTTTTCCTCTCTTTCTCTGATCTTCTCCCTCATTCTCTCTGACTCTCTCTGACTCTGGATCTGTTTCTCTCTCTTTTTTTTTATAAACCTACTGGTTTAGATGTGTGTCTTTCTTTCTTTTGCGATATATATGAAATACATATAAATGCAAAGTGATATCTTTTGTACACTTTCCACAAGCTTCAGGATCGTCAAGGTTGCAATCTGACCAGCACTTCATGCCAGTTTCCTATGGCAAAGCTAAATGTTTAAATGCCTTTTGAAGCAAGATATAGTCAATAGATGGAGAAAAACTGCCTTTCGTTCGAGGTTTGTTTGTAACAATCAGTGGCAGTTAATCTTGCGGGTTTGCCGACATGGTCCCGAAAAAGTTGGATTGTTGTTTTAAGTGTCAGTTAAATGTAGAAGCAGGTGGTTCCTGACAATGTTGCATGACAAAAAAGTACCAGTGAAGAGAGAAACTGTGGAAAACTCATACTCTGTTGTTGGGCAGGTGACATCATTTAGCTTTAAAAGGATGTGGAGCCACCTGCATCCATTTGCAATGTCTCCATGGTACACTATATGGCCAAAAGTATGTGAAACTCTGGCCATTCCAGAAACCCACACCCATATGTGGTTCTTTCCCAAAATGTTGGAATAAAGTAGGAAGCACACAATTGTATATGATGACTTTGTATGCTGTAGCTTTACATTTTCCCTTCACTGGGACTAAGAGGCTCAAACCTGTTCCAGCATGACAATGCCCCTGTGCACAAAGCCACCTCCATGAAGACATGGTTTGCTGATGATAGAGTGAGGTCCAGATGTCCAGAGACGTCATGTATGAATAATTTCTGTTTCATTAGAAATGAATGCATTATAGTTTTCTCTAAAAGTTTCTTTACTGAAATAATAAACTCTCTGACTGTGTTTGTGAGTGACAGATTTGAAATAATAGTCTGATCATCAGGGACAGTAACAGCTTTATTCCACTAATTTGTCCTGCCAATTGGCACGTCATGGAATAAAAAGCCTTGGATTTATTCTAGCTGACGTCCAAAAATAAAAGTATGTTGACCTGTTCTTTAACGAGATATTCCTAAGGCTCAGTAACTGCAGATGGGAAAAAGAAAAGCTCTGGTGTCTTCAAAAAATACGGAATGGATTAACACAATTATAGCCAGTGATGTGTAAAATGGTTCATTTTAGTGATTCAGGTCATATGATTCAGTAAAATGATTCAAATGTTTAACTCATTGGTTCACTCAGCTAAATTTGACAGTTACATTTTTGAATTTGATCAATTTAAAATCTAATTTTAAATTTTTCAAATTTAAAATCTAAACCTTTTATAAATGCTAGAAATACAATTTTAAGTGATCTGCTTGGCCAACCATGCATCAGCATAATATAATGTGTGTGTACCTTTGAGTTTAAAATGTATATATTTTTCTTAGTGTCAAATTTGGGATATTTGTTGTTTTTCATAAACATATATATTATAAGTAAGGATTAAAACACTTTCATGCATGCTGTTATAGGAAAATACTCAGTGACAGGGTGGTGTGTGGCACCAAGACAAGAGTTAGTGTTTAATATATGAAGCTGATTACTTTCCAATAACAGCATGTCCTGAAGTGTTTTAATTCCTCTTACACTGCAGCAATCTGAGAATGATATATCGTTGTTTTTATCCATTTATAGTTACATTTACATCCACAACTCACGTTTACATTCACAACATCTTCTCACAGAAAACTTAAACCTTATCAACGGTTACACAGAGTTTTAACTGAATTCCGTTTACATGAAGTGTCCGCTTGTGTAAGCTGTTATTATGGAAACGATAACTAATTCTGATGCACCACACACAAAAAATAGTTAAAAATAATCATGAAAGCTTTTATTTGTTTTCAGCTGATTGCAGGAAAAAGAGCAAACAAAAAAAAAAACAGTAATTAACAGACAAACAGAGGTGTGAGAAACATGTAGTTGTGCTCAACTCGGACTGTTGTTAATAAGGCGGCTTGGGAGCTTCAAAAAGTCAGGGCACATCCTCAGCCAATCAGTACACACTCGCTGCCCTTTTCCTCTCTTTCTGCTGGCCGGCACTATGCACACACACACACACACACACACACACACACACTAGAAAGGGCATGCTGGTAATGTGGTCTGAATAGCAAACACACCCACTGAAGCCGATGCACAAAAGCACACACACACACACACACACACACACACACACAGCACATCCTAATTTTAGACACTGAAGGTCGGAGCTTAACTCTGCTCACCCAGTAGTAAACTTGATCATGTGACACCAGCACACTAGTTTATTAAATGTTAATTACACATGAAATATAGTTAAGCAAATATTAACTACCTAACATTAGCATGCTAGCGTCTATGACTGTTTTTTTTAATTACACATTAAAATAAATGAGTCAGCTGGCTAGTTAACTTGGTTACGTGTTTTGAATGCACAACTGAGTCTAGCAATTTTACGGTAATATAATTAATCTAAGGTTAGTTAGCTTGTTAGTGAGCTAGGCTAAGTGTTTTGATTACACAGTAAACACGGTTAAGGTAATGACAGCTAACATGGCATTTTGTAAAAACTATACAACATAATAGTTTAACTAATGTTAGCTTGCTAATAACTAATGTTAGCTAGCGAGCATGGTTATAATTTTGGATTAAAAGTATTCCGTGTCCTACTTTAATAAATAAACATTCTTAGCATTGGCTAATTGATGTGGTATTAGGGGAACAAGTGTTTTTTCCTTATTATTCAACTGTTAGCTAAATTTCCAGGCTAGCAATGCTAACTTTAGCTATAATGTTAGCTAAGATAAACTGTTTAGCCAGGTAACATTTAGAGACTTGACTAGTATATTATCCCGAAGAATTTAAAGACTCTTGGTGATGTCACATGGTCAAATCTGTCCTCGCTGAGCTAGAAACACCCAGCAATTGCCAAAAACACACACATACTCATGTATAACATTCATGTACATAAAGTCATTTATCAGAAATTAATCATCTGAAAAACAGACGCAGATGCTGTTTAACCCAACATTAGTAACACAATACAGTATGGACATAAAAAACCCAGACCATTCGTCATGCGTGTGCGCACACACACACACACACACACACACACACACACACACTTTCTGCATAATTTACACTGCTTGGTAATTGTCTTTCTCATAAATAGTGTGTGAGCTGCATTTCTGCCTGGTTTCCTCCGTCTGCAGCACACCGTGCCGTTCCCTGGAGACATCGATTCCCCACTCTGCAGATTGGATCACTGTGCTTCTCTCAGGGTGGCACTCAAACAACTCACACACACGGAAACACTCAACATGTTCTCAACCTGTGTCTTATTATTTGCCGGCTCTGGTCCACCTGAGTCCTCTCGTGTGATGTCATTGTGCCGTGGTGTTTGTGTCATTGTGGCAGGTCAGTGCGTGTCGTTGTGGCAGGTCAGTGTGTGTCGTTGTGGCAGGTCAGTGCGTGTCGTTGTGGCAGGTCAGTGTGTGTCGTTGTGGCAGGTCAGTGTGTGTCGTTGTGGCAGGTCAGTGTGTGTCGTTGTGGCAGGTCAGTGCGTGTCGTTGTGGCAGGTCAGTGCGTGTCGTTGTGGCAGGTCAGTGCGTGTTGTGGCAGGTCAATGTGTATCGTTGTGGCAGGTCAGTATGTGTAGTTGTAGCAGGTCACTGTGTGTTGTTGTGGTGGGTCAGTGTGTGTAGTTGTAGCAGGTCAGTGTGTGTAGTTGTGATGGGTCAGTGTGTGTAGTTGTAGCAGGTCAGTGTGTGTTGTTGTGATGGGTCAGTGTGTGTAGTTGTAGCAGGTCAGTGTGTGTTGTTGTGGCGGGTCAGTGTGTGTAGTTGTGGCAGGTCAGTCTGTAAAATAATTACACACTCTTATTGGAACTGAACTTATTTTTATAAATGTAATTTTGTAGAATTTAAATACATCGTCAAAGTCTATTTATTTATTTATTTATTTAAATGCAACACTTCTGGTTTGCTGGCAGTTTTTTTTTTGGTAAATAGTGTTACAGATTGTGTATCATAGAAATGCCTATATCACTCAATTGTAGTTGCAGGGATAATTTGCTAGTCACCATCAGGACCAACCAACCAACCAACCAACAAACAAACAAACAAACAAATAAAGAAAGAAAGAAAATTTTTACTGATGCTGCCATTGAGAGGAAGACAGAAGACAAACAGAAAGGAGGGGCATGAAGAAAGAGAGAAAGAGGCAGGGAAAGATATAGGCAGAGAGAGAGAGAGAGAGAGAGAGAGAGAGAGAGAAAGGTGACCCTGAGTGACCTCGTAGTAATTAATGTGCTGAATGAGATGCTGCTCCTCCTCTCATCTCATCTTCATTCACCCCTATGTGTTCGTGATCCAACACTATGTGTGTGTGTGTGTGTGTGTGTGTGTGTGTGTGTGTGTGTGTATGTGTTTTCATCGAAATAGATCAGCAGCTGTTTGTAGGAGAATGTGAGAGAATGAGAGAACAAGATACATATAGAAAAGAGAGAGAGAGAGAGAGAGTGGCTGTATATGCATTTTGTTCTTGTAAATGTTTCTGTTCTTGTCTGTGTATCACGATGTGCTTTTGTTGCTCAGTATGGAGCCTCTGTGTGTGTGTGTGTGTGTGTGTGTGTGTATGACTCACCTTTAAGGGTTCTACTAGAGGAACAAAATACCTAGCAGTGTATTACATGTACTATTTTATTCTATCTTTTTGTCCCATTGTTCCTTACATGACATGTAAATAAGGAAGCAGTCAGCAGAGCTTGTTTCCATGCAGATGAAGCTGAAATAATCACTCGTTTTGATGTTGTGTGTCATGGATCAGACGCATATTTGTTATTACGAATACCGCTGTTATTACGAATTCCGTGCACTCGAATCTGTGCTCGTGTCTCCGCAGCTTTGATGAGTGAGGCCATTATGTGCACTGAGGAGAAAAAGCTCTGTAGAAAAAGAGTGAAGAGTGTCATTTGAAAACAAAAAGATAACGGAGAGTAATACCACATCCACCATTAAAAAAAAAATTAACTCAGACTTGCTAGGGCTTACACAGATGAACGTAGCTCAAAGTGTCTTTAACTCCTTTGTCCTTTTTCATTCAAGCGAATTGGAATGTTATTCATGCTCATTTTAACCAGTAAACCCCTCGGATGATGGAGAAGTGTTGAGATTAGACTATAAATCCAGCCGGCTTGATTTGGGGCACTTGGATATCTGCAGTATTGATCTCAAAAGCCTGTGAGGAGACATTTCTGTCCTGTTCTCAACCACCTGACATGCAAAAACACAGAAGTAGGCACGTATACTTATTCTGCTCTCAGAGCTCTTCTCCCAGCCAGTCCCTGTGCGGGAGCTGCTGGGCTAAAATAAGCATTTTTTTTTCGAGCTAGTTGACTACTCTCTGAACATTTGACATCCGTATTTGTACCCTTTCTTCAGAGACATGTATTGACGCAGCCATCTTCCCTGTCCACGTTTCAGAATTCTCTCTTTTTTGTTGTGTTTGAGGTTCCTGTGCTGGCTTACAGAATAAAGCAGGGTTAAAATGCTGAGCACTGTGGCAACATTTAAGACGGGAATACATCTTAAATTGAGAGACAGGAAGGGACATTAACAGAAATAGAGACAAATAGGGAGATAAATAGAGAAAGCGACAGGGATTTGTACACAAAAGCAACAGATAGGGACAGAGAGACTAATAGCAGTAAAAGAACAAGAGAGGGATGGGGACATAGAAGGAGATAAAAAAAAGAGAGAGAGGCATGGAGACATAGCGATGGAAATAGAGACCTAGAGAAAGACATGGAGATACAGAGAGAGAGGCATGAAAACATAGAGATGGAGATGAAGACAGAGAAGGACATGGAGAGACATGGATATATATATATATATATATATATAGAAAGAGAGAGAGAGAGAGAAATATAGAGATATAGAGAGGGACAAGGAGACAGAAAGGGACATGGAGACATAGAGAGAGACCGTGAGACATAGAAATGGTCATGAAGACATAAAGCGGGCTATGGAGATGTAGTGAAGGATGAAGACATAGAGAGAGGCATGAAGGCATAGTGAGAGAGATGAAGACATAGAGAGAGACACGGAGAGAGAGAGACATGGAGACAGGGAGGGAAATGGAGATGTAGAGAGGGACATGCGAAC
The DNA here is from genome assembly GCA_022985145.1 of Pangasius djambal. Taxonomy (NCBI): domain Eukaryota; kingdom Metazoa; phylum Chordata; class Actinopteri; order Siluriformes; family Pangasiidae; genus Pangasius; species Pangasius djambal. The sequence goes on along the minus strand of CM041001.1, from coordinate 3,419,367 downwards.
ACTGAGATACAGGGAGGGACACTGACATTAAAGACTTTGTAGACCAAGGAAATGGACAAAGACAGAGAGACATAGATGGACAATAAACAGAGTGAAACAGGAAGAGAAAGAGGGAAAACTGGAGGCCAGGGGGAGGATGGAGAGCAAGGTTTAATCTCCCCTAATAGCTGATCAGCTCCTGCATAAATAAGCGTCTTCCTGCACATGATTAGATGTAACTCTCACTGTGTGTGTGTGTGTGTATGTGTGTGTGCGTGTGTGTAAGACCTGGGTGATAGCTTGTGTCTCGTATGCAGATTACAGCAACGAGCGACTCGAGGTCAATAAGTACAGCTCATTGGTTCAATATCTGGAAAGCTGATGATCTGAAGAGTGCTGATGATGCAGAAGCTTCCACCCCGCTTCCAAACAGCCAATCAGAACGCAGAATCGATTAACCATGGTGATGCCACTTAATGGTTAAATGCATGTTTGAAAACGGACATGAAAGAAAGATCAGATATGATTATTAATGAAGCATAAAATGTCGGAGACCTTTACATGGAGAGAGATGGAGAGTCATAAGAAGAGAGAAAGACAGGTGGACAGTCAGGCGGAGAGACAGAGACACGAAAAGATGACAGAGAATGCTTTCCTCCTTGGTTTAAAAAAAAAAGACATGTTATGAGAAGAACGTTATGATAACAGGAACTATAAACAGATCAAATTAAAGGAATTGCTGTGAAATAACAGCAATAAAACACTTCAGGGTGGTAACACGTTTTTATGTCAGGCAACATCACACCACTCCATCGTTGATTATTTTCCTTAAAATTTTCCAATTTCCGGTTGCATGCTTGAATCCGATTGGTCAGAAGGTGGGCGTATACCAGCGTGACTCAGACGGTAGTTCATGCTGTAACATGAATGCTAGGTTAATATTAGTGCGCTCATTCTAATACTTTATTGTTTCTATAGTAACAGCTCATACACAGCGTCTTGTACGGCAGACGCGACACATAATCTAAGACTAATAACAAACATATTTAAAACGACATGTTGTTTATCAACGTTTTACTTCGTTAAACGTTGATGTAGTATTGTTTCAAGGATATGATTATTTAACATTTATGGAATTATTGTAAGAACTTTGCAACAAAGTTGCCCAGCTCAGGAAAGTCTTCATGAGTTTATGCTTCCTGGTATCTAACTGGTAAAATGACAGAGAGAGAGAGAGAGGGAGAGAGAGAGAGAGAGAGTCTGGTGAGGGAACGACTGTTTATCGCTGCTATAACGTAAGAGAGAACAGGAACTAACTCGTCTCTCGGACGTTCCACAACATTAAATCTAACTGTAAACTGTTAAAATATGTGACATGTCATTCATTAATTCATAAATTAAACATTATAATTGTTGGCAAATCGCTGTGCTATAAGTGGAATAACACACTCCAGACCGTGCAGTTATATGAAAATAGTGCACATTTCCTCAGCATGCGTTATATTCGTATAACTGCATGGTCTGTCGTGTGTCATTCTTTCCACAACAGCACATGTGCAAGTGTTTTAATCCGTATTTAATGGAGTTATATAAATAGATTGTGTATGATACGGCTGCTAGCACGTCTTATCAGAACTTGAAGAGACATTCAGTAACGTTTGTTAGCTGGCCTTGTGGTTTGGATAAAGAGTAGCGGGTCATCATCTGAAGAGTCCCTTGAGTATAATATAATAATAATAATAATAAAGTTTCCTTTAGCCTACTGACGATCTGAAGAGAACTGATGGTACTCCAGAAATTAATAAAATGCAACGTTCTGATATCTCTAAGGGTTTAAATGGGACAAAATATTGCTAAAAATGTCAGCAAGAAACGAGATTTGGAGGGAATGACATGGTCAACGTTTGCTGGACACTGTGTGCCTGTGCATTTGTCTGGCGTCGTTACAACACAAGCTGATATAAATGTAATTAAAAAAAAATCTGATTCCACCTTTTTAAAATCTGCTTAAAAATTGCCAAACATGTAGATGGTGTGAGACGTTTGCTTTTGTCCCTGTGCTCTCTTTCAGGCTGTTTTCACATTAAGAGCTTAAGATTATAATGTACTCATACACCAAATGTAGTCAATCAGGCAAATTTGAAGTCTGATATTTACTCCTTTTGTTTTGGATGAGGCTAATGTTGCTCACAAGTAAAGGAACCATTTTATTTATATATAAATTTAATTTTTAATGTGAGATTAGCTTAAAAAGCCAGAAAGACAGCATGCAGACAAAGCAAATCTGTCACAGCATCTAAACCTTTGGCAAATGTTAAGCACATTTTGAAATGTTAGAAGGAGAATCTTTAAAAAAAAAATTATGCCACACGTAGTCGATCAGACAAGGTGCTAGATGTCTGACTTATGCGCCTTTTGTTTTGCTCTCGGCCCTTGAGGCTATTGTTGCTAACAAGGAAGTTTAGCATTGTGCAAACTGGATGTCTAAACACACAGTCACTTTAAAAGAAATCGTTTGGCTCAGTAACACTATTTCTATATACACGGTCCTAAAACGTAGAAAAAGTTGATTAAAAAAACGAACATACAATTTAATTTTGAACATTGGGCCTCACTTTCTAAACTACAGAATGCGCTGAGGAAGAAAGTAATTCCGGCTTCAAGATGGCTGCGACTGCAGTTTTTAGCTTTGTAACACATTTTTTTTCCATTTTGTTTTAGATTGTTGGGTATCGAACACTGGCTTATACATTACCTACATCAGCCTAGAAGCACTAGTGCAAAGCTCATGAAGCAAATATTGAACACCAAACATTATATTTGGCAACGGAAACATTCTGTAAAATATCACTGAACTTTAATCAGTCTGCTAGGTATAATGTCTAAGAATAACTGGTGCTTCCCGTACTACACTACCCACAATTCTCAGTGGAGCAAAACTAATAACACTGAATAAGTACTGTGTATTCAGATTACTCAGCACAGAGTTAGCAATAGCATAAGTAAAGGTCATATCTCTTGTTGGCTGCTATATTCTGGAACAGATGGACCACATCCAGCTGATCTTTGCCTTTTTTTATCCGGAGAAACTGCACGACATGGCAGCCGAGAGCAAAAATTCTAACACGCCATTGCTTTCTTAATACTCTGTGACTCCATTAACAGGGCAAGAAGCTGACCGAGACTGTTAGATTACTTTACACAAACATTACAAACGGCTGTACACACCAGCCTGATATGCCATGGACTCGATCCAGAGGCGAAATACTTCTTTTATCGTTGGGTATAAATCAAAAATCTATCATGTGGCCATTATTGAAATGCCTCCTGCATCTAAAACAGGCTTCTGTTAGAAACGTCTGTTCAGTTTCTCAAGCTGGAAGTGAAATCTGTTTCCTGTCTCCTTTGAGAATGTTCATCAACTGCAAGGTAAATATGGAATATTTGTGAAAAAAGCACACATTTATCTAAAGAATAAACACTTGAGGAAGTGCTGTTACAGGAAAATAATCAACAACGGCGTGGGGTGACGCAGCTCAATATGAAGCAGAGTTATTGTTATTCAAGAACAGCACATCCAGAGGTCTTATTCCTCTTATACCACAGAAATTTCCACCAATTTGTTTACGACACATTGTCCTTTTTATCCATTTATGGTTACAGTTAATGTTGTTGAAAGTCTGCAAGCAAGTTAGTTCCTGTTATCAGTTACATTATAACAGCTATAAACATTCGTTCCCTCACTATCTCTTGAAGAAACAATCTAGCTTGTTACCAAGCAACTGCAAAACACAACATCCTCCATCCTGAAGACTTTCTTGAGGCGAAAAACATTTTACAGCTTTACCTACAAATGTTACAAGTGCTGGCACTGGAGACTCCTTTCTAAAAGGTTAAATAAACGTGTCCAAGCAGAAAACTGATCAACCATTTCAACGTTTTTCTTTGCTAACTAGCAACAACAATTTGCAATTTGCCAACGATTACAATTTTTTTATTTATTAAAGAATATGCCTTAATTTTTATCTATTTATAGTTACATTTAGTGCTGTGGATTGTCTGCAAAGCAAGTTAGCTCCTTTTTGTATTTATAGTTGCTCCCTAACTTTCTAAGGTTAATAAGACAAAAAGAAAATGCGGCTTGTTACAGAGAAATGGTGGAAAATGTAAAGGAACAAGTCTACCTCTGGCACTAGAGACTCCCTTCCAAAATGCTAAATAAACATCTCCAGACAGAAAACTGCACCAAATCAATGATTCCTTGTTTGTCTTTGTTAAATAACAAGAACATTTTTAAGGTTTAGGTTTAGGTTTAGATTTATTAGGTTTAGATTATCTGGACCATCCACCATACAAGTTGCTCTGTTAATTGTTAGTATAGAGACAATAACATATCAGAAGGAGTGCATTAATGTAAACCATTAATGTCAGAGCTGCTGTTATAGAAAATTAATCAACACTTTCCAACCAATCAGATTCAAGAATACAACAGCGTAACAATACGTTGTCGGCGAATAGGCATGGATTATATGTTGGTTTTTTTTTTTGATGCAAGTTCCACAGAGGATTCAGGTAATACCGAAAGCAATTGTGCATGATTTGGTTCTTTTCTTTGTTAAAGCATTCATTATTCCTTTAGTCGCCGTTAATTCAGAGCATTTTATGTTCCATATGATTGCACCTTTTGCAAATCAGACCATGATGAAAGCAATTCCTCAAAGCGATGATTCATTTCACACCATTGTACATTTGAATACTTTTACAATATCCTGTATAAATGAATATAATTTCAATCTCAGAAATGGCTTCGCTGAGCTTCTTCCTCACACACTGCCTTTTATTTTACATCTCAAATGATATGAATTGAAGTTTCTGTGATTTGAAATATCACAAGACTGCTAGAGCAATATATCCTATTTCTCCTATTTGTCAGTTCCTGTCAGGACGAAGACGAAACATATGGAAGTTAAAACCATTCTTCAGTCGTCCATCTGGAATTTCCGTTTCCTCTGCGTACTAGTGGAGGATCTGAGAGCAGATTTTAACATCCTCTACGGCGCAGATTTGGAGAAAGACACTGGTTCTGGATCAGTGTAGCGTGCGCACTTTTATCTCCTTCAGACTTTAATAACAGACTGTCTGTTGTTTTTTTTCTGAAAGGCCTGAAATGACATATTGACAACATTACAGCTCATTAAGCATCACTGATTTTTCTAAAAGACAATGATGGTTGAAAGCACCATCTTTTTCTGGTTTGTGCAGAATTCCATAATTGAGTTTCTTCCCCCCTTTTTGCTTTCCTCACAAGCTCGGATCGATGTCCCGGCGCTCCTCGGCTTTTTCTCGTACCTCACCAGGCGTGGAAGATGAATAATCTGAAGATTATTTCCAAACCTGTGCACTTCATACAGATCCCTTAGCAACTGTCAGGAGCTCAGGCTCCACTGATGTGACAGCTTCCGCGAATTGGATGCTCACAAACAGATCGCTGGAGAGATTAGGATCATTTCCATTCCTTACCTGGTCCTGATTCAAGAGATTTGTAGACCATGACGTAGTCCAACTAAAACTCTAGATACCTGAATCAGGTTTTAGAGAGGGTGAATCTCATGCTCCCAATTTGTTTCCTGATTTTGTGTTAGTGAGGCTCAGAAGTTGACTCAGGAGAAGAAAAGCCACCATCCTGTCCATATTAACATTAGTGTAAATTCCAAGCGAGCAGACTCACAGCTAGTTCTAATGAGACCGCTTTGGATACCATTTTACTTTGTTTTTTTTTTTTGTTTGTTTTTTTTTAAAAACCAAGATTTGTGTCAAGAATTCTCCTAGTACTGGGATTGTAACCTTGGTCTGTTTTTATTAAGACGCTCATGAAATATCCAGGCACGAAGCCATGGCCGGGTTTTACATTATCTCGTCAGCTTTCAGTGTAAAAATGGAGAAAAGCTCACTGAGGATTTAGCATGCTATAAATAAATTGTGTAGCCAAGTGTTTAAATTTTCCTCATCTGCAAGGCGCTGTACTCCAAAGCAATTTACAGTGGCTTGCATAAGTATTCACCTCCTTGAACTTTTCCACATTGTGTCATGCTACAATTGAAATTGGAAATAATGGAAATAGATTTAATTTGGATTACATGTCATGAATCTACAAACAAACAAACAAACAAAAAAACAATAATAAGTGTGAGGAAATCAATCTACATCATAAATCTGTCTGCATACATATGGGAAATTAACACTTTTAATTAATTTCAAACTTAGTTGATATTATATTTTTTTTCAGGAAGCCTTTAAGAACACCTTTGACAAAAGAAGAACGTATTGAAATCTTTCTCATGGCTCAAGCTGTTGCAAGGTTGCATTGGACTTTAACAGGAAACATGGCAAGCACATCACACACGACACTGTTGCCAAACTTAGTAACAAATTCAAACAGACTGGAAGTGTTGCGGACCAGCCGAGAAGTGAACGTCCATGAACATCCACTGACCAAGGCACAACCAACGTAGTGCTGGCAAACACAGTCCCCTATGTATGGAGACTTTTGGGACACCCTGTAGTTTGACTTCTTTTTAAATAAGAAATGTAAAAGTTGTGACTGCATAAGTATTGCTGCGAAACCCCTAAATTAGTTCCGGTGCAACCAGTTGCCATCAAAAGTCACATAATTACTTGAATGGGGTCTAATAAGAGTGTCACATGATCTAGACAGAGTTTGTTAGATGACGTACTTAAACAAACAGCACTGTGAAGACCAAGGAGCTCTCAAAACAAGTCACGGACACAGTTCTGGAAAAGTATCAGATAAAGAAAGGTCTCCTGGTCTTCGGTCCAGTTTTGGTGAGCCTGTGCCCACTGTAGTGTGTCACATTCCTGTTCTTGGCTGATGGAATGTGGTCTTCAGCTGTTGTAGCTCATTCGTCTCAAGGTTCGATGTGTTGTGAGATGCTTTTCTGCTCATCGCAGTTGTAAAGAGCGGTTACTTGAGTTAGCATAGCCTTCAGCTCGAACCTGTCTAGCCATTCTCTTCTGATGTGTCTCATCAACAAGGCAGAACTGCTGCTCACTGGATGTTTTTTGTTTTCCGCACCATTCTGTGTAACTCTACAAACTGTCATGCGTGAAAGTCCCAAGAAATCAGCAGTTTCGTTACCGTGACCATCTGCCCACTGTCACGGAGAGCACATATTTCTGATGTGAACATTAACTGATTTTTTAATGCATTGTGCTGCTTCCACATGATTGGCTGATTGGATAATTCCATGAATAAGCAGAAGAACAGGTGTTCCTAATAAACTGGTAATCACAAATGAACATATCCACATTCTTTCAGCCATTCATTTTATTGCTAACTTGCACTCTCTTCTTCTCTCTCACCTTTGCTCTGTGTGTTAGGCTTTTCTCATCTTCTCAGGAAGCGGTGCTCAGAAGATTTTGAGTGATTAAAGTCATCATGATGTGTCTTTTGATAGCAGCCGTGTTGCATCGACTACAGAATGCCAGAACTTGAATTCAGGTTTATAGCGGGATCGATAGGCCGGTGTCAGTGCTAGTACTTTTTTTTTCCTTGAGGCGATCATGATGCTTGAATGACTCCCAGCAAGGAAGACTACTTAACAAGGGCACCACTTTGGGAAGCTGTACAGCCGGCATCATCAAATGGTGGCTTGTGGCCTGGTCCTAACCCATCCACATTTTTACAGTTAATATAAAATTTACATAGAATCAGAAAATGTACAAATTACACATGGTTTTCACTTCACGTTTCACACATTTTCACGTTACATGATTTTATTTTTTTTGAGTCATTAATTAACACAATATTAATTTATTTTCACATGTGATTCTTGACACAGGATTCATTTATTTGTACACGATTCAATTATTTTCAAACGATTCATTACTTTTCATATAATAGTTTTACTCATTTTTCACGTGATGTTTTACACGATTCACTTATTTGCACACGATTCATTTATTTGTGCGTGTTATTTTTTTTACTTTTATGTGATCTTTTTACAAATTATTCATTTTTTAAACACGATTTGTTTATTTTTACACGATTCATTTATTTTCACGTGATTTTAACACACGATTCATTTATTTTCAAATGATTCACTTATTTTCATTTGATTCTTTTTCACATGCAATTTAACGACATGATTCATTTATTGTCACATGATTTTTTATTTTTTATTATTTTTTTTTACACATTATTTGTTTATTTTCAGTTGGGGGGTGGGGGGTGGGGGGGGTGAGGAGGTGAGGGGGCAAACTAATCCAATAGTTGTTCCCTGTTGTACAGCTAAAACTACTCCCAGTGCACAAATAAGATGGATGCTAGTTATGTTATACTTTAGCCCGTGATTGAATTAATGCTGCAGGGAAGTACAGAACTCTCTGCTCATATGTGATTTGTGTGTTTATGACCTTGATGTAGGCGTGTGTACTTGACACATAGCTGTGTGCTTGTTGAGTGGGCGGTTGCAGAGATAGCAGTATTTCCACTCATGCCGGCTGTTTAAACTATCATGTGTGTGGTGTGTGTGTGTGTGTGTGAGAGAGAGAGAGAGAGAGAGCATGTGTGTGTGCTTAAATGGCTCCTGTTAGTGAGGCTGGGGGTGACAGGACTGGCATTCTCTATAATGTGAAGAGTCTAACAGCCACCGGCGACAAGCTCCTGCACACAGCTGGTCCTGTCAAAACCACTTTATCCTTCACACGTCCCACTCAATATATGATGAGCCAATGCTGTGTGTGTGTGTGTGTGTGTGTGTGTGGGTCAGGGTCAGGAGGAAAATATACATGTATGTTTTATGAAGTGAAATAAAGACAGGAGTGAAAGTAAAAAAAATATATATTTCATAAAAAAAAGATAAAGATTTGCTAGAATTGCCCAAGGAGTATTGAGTTGATCATAACAAAAGTGAATTATAGCTAATAAGTGATAAACAATTTCAGAAATTCAAATGTTTTCCAATTCAAAGAGATTTTTATAAAAGATTTATCTATGTTTTTTGTGTGATGGCAATGACATCGGCTTATTTTTTCCTTGATGAAATGCTAAAAAACCTAAATACAGCTTAATCTGTTGAAAGTATGCGTCAATGCAGCCTTTTAAAAAAATGTATTAAAATATGCAAATGAAGTATCTTATACATAAATATGTGCTCATTTGCATATCACAAAAATCAATTTTTCCACAAATTCACTCTTTCACATAATTGACCAAAATATTATGTCATGAATTATTTAAAAACTACTCTACATACTTATGTAAATTTCAGTGAGATCATGTGTGGAAATTTCTGTGGATCTACTTTTTTAGGGTGTTTGGTAGAAGTCTTGTATGAGAGAGAGAAAGAATGCTTCTCAGGTCTGTAGCCCTGCCAATCCAGCAGGTAAAATAAGCTCCACCCTCTGCACCTGGAGTCCAGAATGGTTGGGTTAGGGGGATCTTTGGTAGTGCTTCTGACCTGTGTGCAAGAGTAGCCAGGCTTTAGGAGTGAAATGCAGAACATAGGACATTGCAGTGCTCTCTGGGTTATGGCATACTCTCTCCCCTGTCAATCACAGCAACAACAACCAATCATCTGCTTCTGTGAGCTTGTGTATGCAGAACAGGGCAGATTGTGTTTTCCAATGAGGGTGTTACGCTGCCCTGTGATGCAGCATGAGCAGCAGTTTGACAAGATGGCTGGCTTTGTGTGTCTCAGAGGAAGCATGTGTTAGCCTTCACCCTCTCCCATTGGTAGCTGTTGTATGATAGGGGAGAGCTCGCTGGTGAGTGGGAATTGGCAGATGACCAAATTGGGGAGAAAATGGAAAAAAAAAAAAAACAGAGAACCTGGAGCTGGGGAGACCATGTGAAACTCTTCACCAACAAGAACCAGGTTCTTGTTTTAGAAAACAAGCTTTGGAAACAATAAAGGATTCAATATGGAGAGAAATATGAAAAGGTCTGAAAAATCTTTGGAATTTACACTAGGTGTTAGGATAAATGTATACAAATAAAATAATATACTTTTTTTAATTTTTTTTTTTTTTTACATATTTTGGGAATATGAAAGTTATTTATACTAATAAACCTTATGTAAGGGATGTATCAATCAGACGATTTGGATCAATGCATTGATGATGAAATGAGCAATCATAAATCAATTATTAGCAATTATAATTGTTTATAGACAGACAGACAACCGATGTTGGGCTAGCAAGGTGGTTTGACCATAATGCTGATTCTTTTAAAATAGTCCTTCTCTGTGTCATCATCATTCACAAATTAATGGTACGCCAGATTCTGAACAAAGTTTGGTCATTTATACATTGATTAGAGGCTACTAAATCATAACATACCATAGCAGATTCAGTTACAATGTCAGATATTGAATCAAACTCATATCATAGCATAGCAGATTTGGCGATATTGTTAAATATCAAATCATTGCTTCAGGGCAGTTGAAATCGTTTGGTATGGTGTGGAAGCCTGAGGTTTACACCCCTAGTAAGTGTAGCCAAAAATCACAGAAGCATCAAACTGTTAGCATCGATATCTTTATCAGTGTGTTTACCAGTGTCTTTATCACTGTTCTTTCTTTTTTCTCTAACAGGCTTCATTCATTCACCTGAGGCTGAGAAACACGGGCGACATCGGACGAACTGTTTTAGTCTGAAATAACCTGCGCTTCACTCAGCTGTAATATCAGATGGAGAATGTGAGTGTGGGAGTATTGAGCTAGTTTGTTGTTAGAAAGTGACACGAGAAAGAGTCATTTTCCATTAGCGATCTGTCTCTCTGGAGACATCCAACCGTCTATATAGAGAAATTACATTGTGTATTTTCGGATAAGGTTTAGCACTGCGGATCGTGAAGTGACAATGAGACCAGGTGTAAGTCAGAAACAGAATCTTCCAGACGAACAGTAACATTAATAAACAACAGACCTGCTACATTTCACTTTTTTTCAATTTAACTGTGTGTGTGTGTGTGTGCATCCATTTATTTTGAGAAGACACATACATTGATAAATAAATTAGTTGATTTCACACGCTGTTGGCTTCAATCAAATGAGCCTTGCCTGTAATTTAACTGTAAATTTGGCAGTATAGTATATAACCTAAAGCCGTTTTAGATACTAAATTAACTTTAACCTGTTTAGTTTAGCCTGCTAGTTTGGGGATTAGCCTGTTTTCTATAAATCTAGTTCTCGAGTCCTAGAGTTAGTCTGTTTATTGCACTGCTAGATCATAGATTATCCAGTTTACTATAACGCTAGTTCTAGGCCTAGATTGTTTAATATAAGATCTAGACCTAGACTTTTTACTATGATGCTAATTCTAGACTGTTGACTATAATGTTAGTTCTAATCAGGGACTGATTAATTTTAGATTTAGACTTAAATTTAGCCTGCTTGTTGTAATGCTAGTTCTAGAGTTAGCCTGTTTACTATAATGGTAGTTTATGGATTACTACTGTTTACTACAGTGCTAGATCTTTTCTTATGGTAATTGATATTAGAAATATAAAGCATTGTTATGGCATTAATTCATAGGGGATTGAAGAGAAGGATGGTCTTTTTACAAAGAAGTTGATTTTTTTTTCTTTTTTAACAAGAAATGGGGGTCCCATTGCATCAAATCTCAAGACCGTTGTCAGTTCATATCCGACTTCATCTGTGCTACTGTTCTGATCACAACTTTATTGGAGGAAATAAGTCTTCTAACCTATTTAAAACATTTTCTCAGGGTAGAGCTCGGCAGCCCCCTGCCATACTCTTCCTGTCCAGTGGAACCGATGTAGTAAATGTGATGTGCGTCATCCGAGTGCACTCTAATGCTGACTGACAGGTCCAGAGAAAGCTCAGCGAGCATCTCTATGTGAGTCCTGTCAGCCCACTGTTCATGCAATTAAGTTATAGGCGGTCAAAGTTATGAATTTAAACCATCCGCTCACTATTATTAAGAACTTGATGCTGCATTTTTTAACAGAGCTTGACAGATTTGCCTTGAACAATATACTCTCCTCATTTTTTTCAGGCACCTTAGAGAGATTCAGAGACTAAAATGATGTAATATGATTGGGTCTTATGTACAGAGACTATACTGACGTGCCATGTTTTGCTGTTCTAATCTGCTGTGGAGGCGACTGCACCACTTCTGTGTAGAGTCCGTTCAGCCACTTCAAGGTTCAGAAGACTGAGATGTGAGCGCTTGAAATGTGCTTTCTAACTGTAAAAGTGTTTATTACTTTTACTGCTTTTTATTATGTGTTATTATACTGCAGTTTTTGTTTTTTGGCAAGTGCAGCACTGAGCTCTCTCTGCACCCTGAGATTATTGATCAGCTATTTATCCCAGCATGTAGATCAATACATCAATGTGTGCATGCTTGTATATGTGTGGATCAGGAAGAAGAATTTACTTGCAGCTTTATAGGAAGGTAGTATAAAATCTCATGCTTGGGTGGATGAACAATCTCGAGAAGCCTTGAACAGATGACGCCACTGCTTGGGCGGATGCAGCCACTACTGTACTTGGGTGGATAAAGGCACCTATGCTTGAGGCAGTTAAGCCCCTGCTTGGATGTAGAAGCCCCGGTTTTAGAAGATGCAGCCCCTGCTACCACAGAAGCCCCTGCTTCAGTGGGTTAGGCCTTTGCGTGGATGGATAAAGCTCCTGCTTGGGCGTAAGAAGCCCCAGCCTCGGAATACACACCTCTGCTTCAACAGAAGCCCCTGCTTTGATGGGTGAAAACTCTACTTGGTTTGAAGTATCCATTGCTTGGGCTGAAGAAACCTCTGCTTGGGCTGAAGAAGCATCAGCTTCAGTGGATGCAGTCCCTGCTTGTGTGGATAAACCCATTTATGCTTAGGAGAAAGCAGTCTCTGTTTCTGGAGAAGAAGCTCCTGCTTTTTGTTGGTGAAGCCTGTGCATGGACAGATGAAACCACTGTTTTGGCAGAAGAAACCCCTGTTTGGGCAGAGGAAGCTCTTGCTTGAGCGGAAGAAGCCACAACCTGGGCACATGAAGCCTCTGTTTGGGTGGATGAAGCCACTGATTTGGAAAATACAGCCACTATTTAGAGAGAAGAAGCATCTGCTTTGGCAGATGAAGCCTGTAAGTGTGTGGATGAAGCTCCTTCTTTGGCAGAAGAAGGCCCTGCTTGGGCAGAGGAAGCTTCTGTTTGGGCAGAGGAAGAAGCCACTGCTTAGATAGAAGAAACCGCTGCTTTGGCATAAGAAACCTCAGAATGTTGGTGGATAAAGCCCCCTATGCTTGGGCAGATGAAGCCTCGGCTTAGGCAAAAGCAGCCCCTGCTTTGGCGGCTGAAGCCTCAGCTTGAATCTTTTCCCAGGAAGGGCTTTAGTCTATGGATGTCTTGAATGTGCAGCTTACACATCAGATTTCTGACTATTTAGGCTGTTTGTACTTTCTACACCCTAATATTCATTAGGAACATAAGGAAGGTGTCAAAGGAAGTGTGCTTGATGAGTGTTGTTTGACAGCTTGGTATTGGTACACTTAAAACCTCATTAAAGGGCTTTGTGTAATTCACAGATTTTATTATATAATTTTTTTATATAATTTTTTATATAATTCACTCCCAGAGTTGTTGTTCTTCAGAATAATTCAGCACACTGCTGTAAAAACTCTTCTTCTTAAGGGAGTGAGTTGAACACTTAGAGGAAATATCGGTGAAATATCACTGGGATTCTGGATTATCACTTAATTCTAGCCAGAATACAACCCAAATGCCTAAGGGAAAAATCTCGGACTGCCCTATTTGTCCTTCAGCTGAGGCAGTTAGATATACGACTTTCAGTGAGAGCACTTCACTCATAGAGATGAGAGTAAAGACACAGTTGCCTTTGATTATAAGTGGAAGTGAGAAGAGAGAGAAAGGGGGATGAAGTGAGCTCCTGTGCCCCGTACTCTACTGTAAGCGGGATTGATTCAGTGCTGGAGGGTCATTTTTCAGCTCAGCAAGAGTGAGGGAATAAATCATGTGCGGTCATCTGGAGGTGGAGGTGTGCTGTGATGGAGAGGTGGCTAATGGCTGCTTCTTCAGCTGCCAGCCGCCTGACCCTGCGGGTCAAAGCAATAATGAAAGCATCCTGGCCTTTATCTCTCCAGTCTGCCCCTGAAGACCTCCCTCTTTCTCTCTATCTCCCTCTCCTTCTCCTTTTCTGACTCTCTCACAGGGACAGGCCAGTTGGTACATGAACGGCTTAAGCACAGGTAATAGCTCAAACATGGGGCATCTGTCACCCACGATCCTTTGAGTTCATCCCCAGTCATTTTGAATTGCAGTGTATCAGTATTGCCACGTAATATGTTCACCTTTACTCACACTAGGCTTGGTAAAGGTTTTAACCTCTGGGATTATGTTTCTGTAGATGCCATGAAGGTCTTATATAGGTTTTAGATTCTTGCCAATTATCGTTTCCAGTGCTTACACTAGCAAATATTTCAAAGTGCTAAATTGTATGAACATAAACCTGCTTAATAATGGTATTAAAGGTATGTAAACAGTAGGAAAAGTATTTATTGAGTGGTATGCTTTAAAATCAATAATTGCATAGTAAAATATACTACTCCTTTGCCTTCATAACGAAAGCAATAATCTATGAATATGCATGATATGCAAATGAGTACTGCCCCCATTCCATTCTGTTATTCCAAAGAAATGCACCGTACTTATGCTTCTTTGCTAGCTTATTTCTGCAATATAGTTCACCTCCATTAGATTTACTGGAGATTTACTGGCTAGTACACTGCTAGCCAGCTAGTCATCCAGCAAACTAGCCCACATTCATGGTTAGACACGATTGAAATTACAGTATCAGAGTCTTGATTTGCATTGTCATATTGTCTGATCACATCACCGACCATATTATACCACACATTTAAAAAAAAACACACAAATTGTTCATCACTAACTTTAGGTTTGTTAGGTAGCTAGCTTAGAATGCAGGGTCTGTTGCTAAAAGTTTTGGCTTACCACGTCATTATCGTCTAATTGGTAGATCAGATGATGATGATAGATTCAAACTTTTGAGGCTGTCAAGCAGTCAAGATCATGAACTGAACTCATGAAAATGTTTTTTAAAAAAAAAAGAAAAAACTATTTGTTTTAATCATTTGTACTACTAATAAATTAGCCTAAATACCAACCTATACAATTGACCAAGAACTGGTAAAGTGGTAATATTCTAATATTGCTTAATTAAAAATGTATTTAATGTTTTTTGTTTGTTTTTGAAACAAACAAATAACAATATATTTGTCAATGGTATTGGATTGGTTTCATGAACCATTCAGTTGGTATTTAGGATTATTTTAAATAGTCATAGAGGACCTGGCAACCCTGGGTGTAATAAAGGCTAGTGTAGACAGACTAATGAGTGTGTGTATGCATCTGTATGTGTGTCAGCAAATACGCAAGTTTGAATCAATATCTTTCCTGCACTGTAGACATTTTCTAACCATGTTGAATGCATTGTGTGATAAAGAACTGTCTGTGTGTGTGTGTGTGTGTGTGTGTGTGTGTGTGTTTGTGTGTGGTCATTGCCAGGCTTTGATCTTTCCTATGCACACAATCACATCCTTTTTTCTGCTCTTTCATCTCGGGTCTGACAACAATCATCCACGTTCGGTGCTGGTGAAATGCCACCTATTCATAATGAGTCTCAGAGAAAGAAACATCTCCTGCCTTCATATTCACTCAGACTGAATACACACTTTTAGATTTTCACGTCAACACAGCGTTCAGTGATGTCACACAGTCTTGCTAATGTGGTTTAGGACATTGTGTGTCATCTATAAACATGAATAAAACTAAACCTTAAGTGTATAGCTAAGCATTGGAGTAGTATGATGGCAGCCATCTTGGACAACCAGAATCCATTTTGCCTTCAGTGCAATTCGGTATGATTTCACCCCCTAGACTAGACCCCACCTCCCAGAGTTCAAGACGGAGTTACAACAGGAAGCTAAAAGTTATAGGGTCTTATACCACAGCACTGTTGAATTCTCCATTCTGATTGGTCAGATGGTGTTTAATGTTTTATAACTGACAGCAGTTCAAGGCAAATGCCCTCACTGTAATATGTTATTGTTTCTATAGTAATAACTTACACAGGAACTTTTATTTCCACATAATCTAAGGCTAATAATAAACAGATTTTAAAAATATGTTGTTATTTAACAAAGAAAAAAGAAAAAGATATGGTGAACGTTTCAGTAAGGAGATGATTATTTAACATTTATGGAAGGAGTCTCCAGTGTCAGTGCTTTGTAACAGTCAGTTTTCCAACAGGACAGATGCCTTTGTGGGTTCTCTGTAATATGACAAGTTGTGCTTTTTTGTATTATTAACTTCAAGACAGAAAAAAGAGAGGCTAGTGAGTGAACAACTATTTATAGCAACTACAACATAAGCGATAACAGGAATTAACTTGTCTTGCAGACATTTCACATCATTAAAGGTAACTATAAATGGATATAAAGCACAATGATAAATAAACATTTAATTGTTGGCAAATTGCTTTAGTGTAAGACATGTCTTTTTTCTTCCTCTATGTCTTCTTCTTCTTCTTCTTCTTCTTCTTCTTCTTCTTCTTCTTTTTCTTCTTTTCCTTCTTCTTCTTCTTATTACTATTATTAGAATAAGTAATTTGCCTTACAGATGGAACTACTGTCAAATCTGCTGTTATAGAAAATTAATCAACACCTTAAGACCAATCGAATCAAGAATTCGACAGCACTGGGCTAAAATGCAATATATCATATAAATGATTTTTGTCATGCTCCAGTTGTTGTGCTTGATGTCAGTAATAAGTACACGAACGTGAACAGCATGCTTTGTATTTTTTTCCCTCTCTGAGTCTCACTGTATCTGTGCAGCTTTTCTCAGACTCACTCAAGTGCCGGCAAATCAATAGCATGACCATATAGCATGAGAGCTAACGCTATTGTGTGAACAAGTTACAGCATGAACAAGCTACAGCGTGACCTCACTTCTCGTCCTTTAGAGATTGTGTGTTTGTATTTTTGGACTGAGGTGATACAAGGTGTGCAGAGCCTCATGTGTGCGTGAAAGCGTGTTAGTGTATATGATGCTGATTAAAAGATATTGATCAGACCTACAGTGTGGTGTTAAAGCACTACAAAATGAATGAGTTTTGCATATGCATGCATGTATTACATTATATTTTGGGAGGGATAAAGAGAGGAAAGGAACCAGAGACATCATTTTTCTTCGCCGTCTTCTCCTGTGTGCCAGAGGAAGCATTCTGATTAGGAGAATGCTGAGCCTGATTAAAGCAAAACATGAGCCAAGCCATTTGCATTCCATCTCCACTCTGAATTATGTCATTTTCAACCTCCGTGTTTGCCTTTTGTAGCAACAAGCTAGCCAGCTAACTGTGATGAGTGATGTATATTTTTCTCCTCAAAACAGTGAACTGTGTAATCAGTGTTATAGATTTAATAAGCAAGTTCGTCTGTATGCTGATTGATCTAAAGCAAATATTTGTATATACACTAAACTCATTTAAATTTAAGAAGTGCTACTTTGTTTACTGTTAATTATGTGAGCGGCCATTTTGATTTGACGTCACTTGCTCAACTCTGGGTTGAAATGAAATGAATTCAGGAAACAGCTGCTGTATCTCAGAAACCAACTCAGAAAGGAGTGTGTGTATGTACACGTGTGTATGTATGTGTGTATATGTGTGTATGTATGTACGTATGTGTATGTATTTATGTGTATGTATGTATGTACGTGTACGTGTACGTATATGTCTGTATGTATGTATGTGTTTACATTAGGATGTGCTAATTTTTTAATAATCTGTATGTTAATACCACAGTGCTGTCAAATTCTCAATTCTGATTGGTCAGAAGGTGTTGATTATAACATTTCTAGCTGTAATTCAAATCACAATTTTATATTAATCTAGTCCTTCGAATACATTATCGTTTCTATAGTAACAGAGAGTTCACAGAGATTTGTATAGCGGACGCACCACGTGATAAAGGGAACTAACTTGTTTTGCAGGCATTCCACAAAATTATATGTAATTATACATGGATTAAAAAAAAGAATGATTTAAAAAAAAATGAAATGAAAAATGTATTTAATTTCCCTGCCTCTTAAGCAAAACTAATTTCATATTTCTGCTTATAAGATGTTTATGGAAGTTTATGGAAATGAAACTATAATAACACTGTAATAACAGCCATGTCTATTACATGACGTATGTAATGTGTATGTCTATGACAATTACATGATGCTGTAATAACATATTTATGTAAAGTTGGTATCATTGTACTATTCATTGGATTTTTATGACACAAATACAACAGCAAAATTACACCAAAATATATATTTATATTTTTAAATATATTTTCTCTGAAGTTTTGTATTTCGGCTGAATTAGTGTGTCAATGAAAAAAGGCAAGAAATTAACATATTAATTAAGAAACATTTTAATGATTTTGCCAGCAGAGACTGAAGCATGAGCCAAATATATTGCAATTCTTCTCATATTTCTTATAATTAAAAACCTTATTTTTTTTTTAATCACTTTCTGAAAATGTCTTTCCAAAATGTTTTTCCATTTTTTTCTCCGAAACCTTCACACAATACTTTATTTATATTGTTTCTTTCATGGCAGTGTGTAGATCAGTTTGTGCTCAATATAAGTGCCAGATCTGAACAGTTGGCGAAAGGCTGATGCATTTTAGGGTTAAAGAATGTGTGAGTCGCTGATTTATGGCTGTGGTGAGAAATGAAAACTGCTTGCTGTGTAGGAAAGAGCATCTGGTCGCTTTTTAATAAAAATGCGTTTTGAATTCTGCAGACTCGTGCCCGCTCGCTGCTGCTCTCTTCAAAGGCTTTGCGACTCTTTTATCTTAGAGAATGGCAAATGGCATTGTAATGACACATGAAGCAAGGCGCCGGATTGCACTTAATAATGTTTAACACAGCTTTCCAATAAGCAATTTTCCCCCTTTTAGAAATGTGGAATGGTCTTTTCTCTCAGTGGTTTGCCCTCTTTTTTCCTCTTTCATGTGTGAGCAGACATTCACCCTCTGCCTTACTTTGTCTCAATATTTTTATTGGTATTTTCTTAACAGAATTTCAAAGTAACTGTACAGCGTAGAGTTAATCATTTTACATCTAACAAGCACAAGAATACACTAACACCTGATAGTCATACCGTAGGTGTTCTTTCTACTGGACGCACAGATGAACACAGAAGGTCTAGATGTCGTGATCTGATAGAAATTGAACCGTAAAATTTAGTGGCTTTTTCAGGATTTATTCCTATATGCCTCTGTGGTCTGTACATGATCGATTTTATAACAACGAAAGTCCTTCTCCAAGCTGAAATGCCTCTTATCCTCCAGCAGGGTTCTTTCCTGAGAAAAGCCGTTGTTTATATGTCCTCAGCTGCCCCTTAAAGGCCCATTTAAAGCCTATTAAAGGTGGTTTTGTGTGTGCGTAGATTACTGGAAGGAGAAAGTATGTGTTGGAGTGTGTGTGTGTGTGTGTGTGTGTGTGTGTATATGAAGATTTTAAATATTACCTGGAACATTAGGAAGGCGAGCTAAATCTATACTTGTGTTTTCTTAAATAATAATTTTCATGATTTATGATTTATATTACTTCTATAATGCGCTTTATCATAAATACCTAATGTTTTGTACGTAAATTGTTCACGATGTAGTTCGTGTTTTCAGACATACGCTGAGAGCAAACAACTTTGTTTCTTGTTATACAAAGAACAAAAACTATTACAAGATCAGATGAACATTAAACAAAATAGTAAAAGGAATAAAACAGGTGGCGTTTTATTGCTATAGGAAAATAGACTTAGATCAGAAGTCTGAAGTCAGAACTTGGAATTATGTAATTTATTATATTTTTTACCGCAGTGCATTCAAGGCACAAAATGGGAAAACACCATGGACGCCTCCTTGTTCATTTTACATTAGCAACAAGCTAGTCAGCTAAGTGTGATGAGTGATGTATATTTTCCTTCTCGATACAGCAAACTGTATAATCAGAGTTATAGTTTTAATAAGCGAATATGTCTGTATGTTGATTGATCTAAACAAACGCTTACATATATACAGTATAACTCATTTGTAGAAGTGCTACTCTGTTTACTGTTCATGCTGTGAGCGGCCATTTTGATTTATCGTCAATTGCTGAACTCTGACTCAAGGAGACCATCCCGAGCTCCCGAGTCGGAATTCCCAGTTGAGGGAGTGTTTTATTTTTGGTTTTTCTTTGCCGGAGGTTTTTACTTCCCTACATTCTCACCTGTTTCCTGTTTTCAGTGTATTTAAGCAGTTCATTCACGTGTTTTCATTGTGAGGTTTTGTCATTTCATTTTAATTTGCAATTCTGAGCCTTCTTCTGTTTGTCTTCCTGGTTTTGACCTTTTTGCATCCTTCTATTTTTTTTATCTAGTTTTTTTTTTTCCTGTTTACACTGCTTCCTCAGTCGTTTCACCCATTTGGATTGTTATAAAAGATTTTACTTGCAGTTCCATCTGACTGCCCCTGAGTCCAAGACAATTTTATCCGCTTATAGTTGGGGAACACTGGCGAAAAATGCGTTAGTTCCTGTTGTAAAGGAGTTCTAAACAGTCATTCCCTCAGAAACCGAAAACGCATATTTATATAAAACTGTGATTTGTCTTGCAGCTGCACTGCTGTCAGATTTGCTGTTATAGGAAATGAACCCCTTCTGACCAATCAGACTTGAGTTGTTCACCAGCACTGTGGAATAATGGGCCTTAACTCATTGCTACTAACACATGACACACAGTTTGGATTCTGAGCACAACTCTGTAATCTCAGCTCTCTCAGTAAACTATATTTCAGCATTATGAGCTTATGATTTAATTCACACCCGTGAGTGAGAGATGGAGAGATCACATTTCTCTGGATTTGCTGACTTGAGAATTGTTCAGCAAAAAATTGGCTCAATTTAAATTAAGATTAAGTGGAAACCTGGCTCAGACTTGAAATAAATGACTTTTTAACTTTTTTTCAGTCACTGTTTTTAGCTTGTTGCTGCTTACATTACCTGTTATGTTGGGATTTAATTCTGGATTTATTATCCGTAAGCTGCTTCCTGGTATTTGGCGGTATTCTATTAATTCTCATCCAATCATTGATACCACTGATATTGGAACTATTTTTCAGAATATTGTAACAATAAGTAAAGTGATGAATAAGACCTTCCTCTTCCTCTTCCTCTTCCTCACAGGGCATGTGCTAGATTTTTCTACATAGACAATGAACACGGCTACGCTGCTGTTTGGTTTGGCTCCAAAATATCTGATTTTCATTTACGTTCTGATTCAAATTCTGTAATCTGTTGGAAAAAAAAAGACTAAAAATGCAATGTGGTGACTATTGTAATTTTATGTCAATAAATGTAGCTGTTAATTTTTACATTTGCAATCCCTCTGCGTCAACCTTTCCTCAGTAGGGTAAAGCTTGATGCTGATTGGTTTCCTAGTAATGTCCAACAACCAATCAGTGGACGTTCTATTGATTTATCCATTAAAATGCATCAAATTTGGTGAAAGTGTTTCACCAATGATAAAACATAAAGAACTACACATACACTGCCCTCCAAAAGTTTGGAAACGCCTGAACAAAATAGGGTTTTTGGGCAATATCAGCATAAATCCTCTTTAGTTAGTGACCATTTTGCATTGATAATAAGGGACAACACAAACTATGAAAACATATTTTATTAAATAAAAAGTTTATGAACATAAACATAAACATAATATAGAAAAATACTCAAATTTTGGATTCATCAAAGAAATCCCCATTAGCAGCTATTACAGCTCTACATACTCTAGGCATCCGAGCCGGTGTCTTGTCTATCATGGAGTGGCCTGCCCAATCACCTGACCTTAACCCCATTGAGCTGCT
>CM041001.1:3387295-3397317 GCA_022985145.1 Pangasius djambal | reverse complement strand
ATTAAACACTTTTTTGTTTGTTATTGTGGAGTGTCCATCATACAAGTCCCCGTGTAAGTTGTTACTATAGAAACTTATTAGAAGGAGCGCATTAATGTAAACCTACGATTTGAATTACAACCAGAATGACTGTCAGAGCTGCTGTTTGAATGAATCAACACCTTCTAACCAATCCGAATCAAGAATTCAACAGCACTGTTGTATGAGATGGTGTTATTAACTGGTTCGTTTCTGCACTGCCTTGCTTTATACTCAGTCGTGCAAGTCCAGACTTGCCTGAAGAAAATTGTGTTCTGTGTGTGTGTGTCTCAATCCCCCTCATTAAAACCCCCTAGCCAGAAGCAATTCAGGTTAGCCGCGTTAACATATTGATGCTTCCGTCTGTTAGCTGGCTGCTCTTTGTGTAGCTCATTTAAAAGATAAAATCAGAGCGCAGTGCAGCATAATGGGAACGCCATCATCGACTTAAATTCGTTTTAAAGGGAAAACAGAACACAAACAACTTAGTATCGACCCTGGAGGGAGTTTGGCAGGGAGATCCACTGATGTCTCAGTTAAATTTATTTTCTCATTTTCAAACACTTTCAGAGATTCGGACCTTTAAAGCGACCTGAACTTGCAGAAGATCTTGTGAAACCACACACACACACACACACACACACACACACACACACACACACACACACATACTTAAATTCAAAGAAGCCTTTGGAGATCATGTTAAACTGCATTAAATGAACATTTTTAATACCAGAGAAGGTGTACGGCTGTGAAATTGGTCTTTAAGATTATAAATTTCATGCAGAGGAGACATTTCTTGGCAAGGATCTCATACACTTATACACTATAGGCATTGGCTCTTTTTTCAGAACTGGTGCTTTTTCACTTCCTGTATAGTTTTCTGTGCATCTGAGTTTGGACTATTTGTAGTGTATAAGCTCAGGTTTGTCATCTTTACAAAGCATTTAACTGCAGCGACGAGACCAAGCCATACAAAGCCATGTATTTTCAATGAAAGTTGGCAATTTATAGCAAAGTGACATTGGGAACACAAAGTGGGCAGATAAACAGGCACAAAATTTGAGCATACTTTTTGTGGGAAGCAAAACACCAATATGAGTCACAGACAGTGGTATATTTTTTTGTCTTCACTGAGAGACATAATTTTTTTTGGTTCAGAATATTCTATTCTAGTTTCAGCTCCTGAAGTATTCATCAGTTCTTGCTGTGCTTGACATGTAAGCAGTAAAACACTCGGGACGGGCTGGAATAGAAAAATCATCAGGGCTGAAGTGGTGGGTGTGGCCCAGCGCAAAGTGGAATTACTGTTACTACCCTGAAGTTGATCATTTTCCAATAACAGCACATCACATAGTGTTTGGTTACTCTTATACCACAGCAACTTACATGCATTTGCTTCATTTTATTAATTAAAGAACATGTATTTTTCAGTCACGTTTTTATAGTCACGTTTAATGTTTCTAAGAAGCCTGTATTCATTGCTTATAATGTTGATTGTGCTTTGTAATTATAGTACACGGCACTATTTCCATTAATTATTTCATAAATTAACCACTGAATAAAATAATTCACTATTATTCTGTATATGAAAAGTATATGACGTGAGATGTTTTATAAAATATTTTATCTTTTTATATCAATGCTTGAGAGATACTCATATATTCTCATGCAATCATTTTTCAATTTTATTCTATATGTATATGTTATAAAGCCTTTAAGCTGTCAGTCCTTTAATAACATGTTTATAAACTTTAGAAATGCCTCATAAAGACTCAATAAATTAATGTAGTTCCTTAATGAGTTACAAACATATTTTAACATTTGCGTTGGCATTTATCAATTTTTTATCAATAAATTTTAACTGTAATTCAGTCTCTCACACATGACCCTATGATGAACTGTCATGTTTATACGCAATCAAGTTGCCAGTTATAGCATGTTATTATAGCCTTATAAGGCATTATATTATATAAGTATATAAAAAATGACTACAACATGTTGTGGATAAATAATACACAATTGCAGGCACTGTCATCATAAAATGTTCCTGTAAAGAGAAAGAATTAAACTTTTATCATGCAGAAACTGACATTTGCAGTTGTCAAAATGCAGCAGGGGAGAAACGTATGAAACTTGCTTCAGGTTTCTTAAAGCGATGCACTCGGATGAACTTTTGGTGACTCAGAAGTTTTTACTCACAGTTCTTCCTTTCTCTCACTCGGCTTTCAGAATCTGCAAGCTCAGTTTTGGGGATTAGAGATGTAAAGATGCTGCCAATGCTCTAATCTCTCATGTCATCTTGTGCCAAGATGAATACAGTCTCAGTGTTAATGCATTTTGAGAGAAATGATACGAGAAATGTAATATAGTGGAATATTAATCTAATATCTAAGGGTTGAGATTTCTAGGCATCTCACAAATTTGATCTGAATGCATCTCAATCTTTGTTTTTGTTTTTTTTGTGTGTGTGTGTGTGTTTTTATGAAAAACACATGGGGAATTATTTCCCATTCTTTTAGTAAAGTTGAATAAACCAAACTCAAAATTCCTGGCAGATTTACAGTTTCACTGACACTGATTTTATTCGTACTCATGTGCGTGTACTGATAAACACCATAAATGTTTCATCAGCCGTAAAATACCAAGCACGGTCATAGCACAGCTGATTTACATGTAGTCACGCCCACAAAACTCCATAAAAGGAAAAGCTAATAGAAAGCTGAAAACGACAATATGATGACAATATGATGACTAAATGTCATCCTGTAGATGGCACAGTTACTGTTACCATGCCAAAGTTGATTATTTTCCATATAACAACAGGGTCTGATGTGTTTTATTCCTCAGCCGTTTTATTTAGCCACTTATTTGGGTGTAAATTAGCCAAGCAAGTTCATAGCACAGCTGATTGACATATGGCTGGGTCTTCTTATGCCTCCTAAACGTAGCATGTGCTAAATCTTCCAGTTACGCAGCTCAGCCACTGCAGTGCGACAGCTACCATAGACGTACACTAACTCCTCCTCCTTTTAGAGGGTGCCAATACTTAAGTTCCAACTGAATACCTAGTCTTACTGGTCATAATGTTTGAGATGGAGTCATTAATATGAAATGAGAACATTTGATTTAAACATAAAAGTGTAATCCATATTTTAAATAAGATGCAGTACTTCATCAGCAGTTATATGATTTGAAGCTGACTAACTGAGGTTCATATTAGTGAGTCTCCTTATACATACAAGAGTTTATATTCCACACAAACACTTGCAGGATAAAAGGTTTTTCCCAACTAACTGAATTTTTTCATGGATATTACATTTCTTGTGTAAATGCTCTTGCAAAACAATTTACGATATAATTTGTTTGTATCTATTTTGTTAAATGAGGCCCATTGTGGGTTTTTTTTTTTTTTTGGTATCTGATGAAGACTCAATGCAGAATCTTTTAAACTGAATCATGATCAATTCTTTTTCACCCATTCCTAATATCATCCCAAAGATTTACCTCACAGACTTGTGTGGTTTTGGATAAACAGCATTTTATTACATACTATTTATTAACTGACTGGATGGTTCAGAGATCTGTTTCATAATCTATTATAATGTTCTGATTGTAATTCGGAGCGGGTGAAATTTGAAGATGAACTTCAGTAATATGCATGGAATGACGGGGAAATGAAACTCAGTTACAGCGCATTTAATAAAATAAAATAAAATGTTTATTTTGTTAAACATTTTATTAAACCCTTCCCCTATTTGGCATACAAAACCCAACTCGCAGTCAAAGATCAGTCAGTTTTGCAGACAACTCACAGATCTGGCAACACTGGATACAGCTATGGCAATTCAGTATGTAAATCTCAAACACGGAATTAACAAATATAATGTTTATATATTATTATTATTATATAATTAATCTAAATTAAAATGTAAAAATTATTTTAGTTTAGAAATGGGACTCCCTTACACAGATTAAAGATAGCAATCTTCTGTTTGTTAACTAGCCTAGATAAATAGCTAGCCTATGCAAACAAAATGAACATGTATTTGAAATTGATGCTTTCTGTAGTAAAGTCGGGTTGCAAGACAGGCACATCCTGTGCCAGTCCAGCAATGAGGAAAAACACGAGTGAAAAAAATCGAGTTAAAAGGCAAGGAAAGGCATGCGGACGGTGTGTTTACTGAAGAGCTAATATCATTACCCAGGGTTGGGTTTCAGCAATATTTTCAGCCCAACCACATCTCAAAAACCACACAAAACTGAAACTAGCACAAAAATCCAGGCATTGAAAAGGGAGGCTTGTTTTTCTTCTTTTTCTCAGCGTTTGTGTGGGAAATAAGGTGGTGGGCACACATTTCTGATGTACAGACATTAACCACTCCATAACCTCCCGTTCCCTCTCCCAATATTTGCAATATACTGTATTGTACAATAAATAGTTGCAATTTAAATAAATGTAAGCAATTTAAACACAACCCGGTCAGTAATTGTTCTGGCCGCTGCTTCTGCTCTACTGAAAACATTCAGAGAGTGAGCATGGGGCAGCGTGATTCAAACCCCACTGGGCTTCTATTAGCACTTTGTGCAGTTCTCATTTTTGACCACTAGGTGCAATAATCAGTCTGTGGATATAAATGGGGTAGTGAGCATGATTTAATTTAAATCGTTGGTCATTCAAAAGAGGTAATTAGTATTTTAAAGGAATTGAACATGCCTTTATAAATGTTAAAAATGAATATCATGAATTTGATTTGATGAATAGTTGTGATATATATATATATATATATATATATATATATATATATATATATATATATATATATATATATATATATATATATATATATATATATATATATATATATATATGTGTGTGTGTGTGTGTGTGTGTGTGTGTGTGTGTATACTCTGTTCTATGTTCCTCTGTTGAGGAGCCAGCACTGTTAGTATTTTTCATATTTTCATGTTCACCCATCTCAATACAGTTTCATATCATCATATCACCTTGTGATAATGATAATACATGATCTGGTTCACTGGCCCTAAAATGCAGCTCATAAAGTCTTTGGGTTTTCATGACAGCTCAAAGGAGCTTTGTTCTTATTTGCTGAATTTGACACATTAATTTTATTTCCATGTGTAAGCTGTCAGCGCAAACATTACAGTAAAAAATGGAAAGAGTAATGCTAAAGAAATAG
Organism: Pangasius djambal; assembly: GCA_022985145.1. Lineage (NCBI taxonomy): Eukaryota > Metazoa > Chordata > Actinopteri > Siluriformes > Pangasiidae > Pangasius > Pangasius djambal. The sequence continues at coordinate 3,392,098 of CM041001.1, read as the reverse complement.
TTGCTTTGCAGTGCTGTTCCACAGCAATCTTATTTTACAAAGATCTTATTCTCATCATGTTGTTGTTTGTGTGCTCAGGTCATTTACCACACCATGCCACACCACACCACACCACACACTCCCCTTTGTCTCCTGAGATATGTGATCTAAACTCATGTTGCAGTCTGCAAGCACCATTTACTTTACACAGTGGCCTTTTACTGCCTAATAAATAATGGAAGCATAAACTAATGGCTGCTATGCACCAGCTGATTTAAGTGTTTGCTTTGTATATTTTCGGTAAGTGCGCGTTCTCGGCTTGGTCTGCTGCAAATCCTCCGAAAACTTGAATGTTGGGGGGGAATATGCATGGCTTGCTTAAGTTCGCTCTGTGTTCATGATCAAACCTGATGTTGCCTGGAGAGAAATTCAACTTATCCACAGAGTCAACACTTTATATCATGTCTTTGCTGACTTCCTCTTGTCTTTTCCCATTGGGGAACCTGATAATGCTATTACAAGGACCATTTAAATACTTTATCAGCTTAAAAGATGTTTGAAACCAGAGGGATCGAGTCAGTGTGATCTTAAATATAAAACATTGATGGAACTGGTTATATATATATATATATATATATATATATATATATATATTATACAGTTTTTAGGTTTAAATACACTCACCAGACACTTTATTAGGAACATCTGTCCACCTTCATGCAAATATCCAATCAGCCAATCGTGTGGTAGCGATGTAAAAATGAAATAATGCAAATATAGGTCTAGAGTTTCAGTTGATGTTCACATCAAACATCAGAACGTGTGTGCATGGTTTTATATATCGGTTGGGATACAAATATCTCCACAAGGATAGGAATGTCTGACAGTTTTGAACTTGTGTGGACATATGGCTGGTCCCCCCAAGGAAAACTGTTGTTGTTGTTGTTGTTGTTGTTTAGTTTAAGGTTAGACTTAGCTTTAGATGTAGCATAGTGTGTGTGTGTGTGTGTGTGTGTGTGTGTGAGAAAGAGAGATTGCCAATGGTGACTTCAAAATACTTGAAGATGCTACTATTTAGTGCTCTTCATAAAGGATACACCCAGACCCCCATCTCCAGATGTTTTGGGCCCCAGATGTTTCTCAACTCCTATAAACCAGACATTACATACATCCCAGTCTTGAGAAATGGTGTGTTCAAAACAGCACTGAAACTTACTCCAGGTTGACTTTAAGTGCTGTGTTGCGTTCTCACTGAAATTCTAAATTAATGTAGGCCTTATGAGTATAAAGCTGTGTGCCAGTGCTAAAATACACCCTGAGCACTCATGTGTACCAACAGCACTAAAAAACACACTTTCGGGAAGGAAGACGGAGAGTGGGAGAAGGAGAGAAAATGATTAAAAGAACCATTAGTGTGTGAGCTGTTAAAACATTCTTTTAATTATAATCACCTCTGCTGGTAACGTTACACCCATTTAGAGGCTCTGGGTAAATGCGCTCTCTCCATTAGCTAGCAAAGCACCCTGCGTGTCATTACTACGGGATTACAGGAGCTTCCTCCCTCCTTTTAACAACATGGTGATTCTGGGTCCTAAATTAATAAACTCTTCTTTTAGGAAAGATGAAAACACTACAAACTGTATTTAATATGTATGCCTCATAACATGCTGATAAAATAGAATACTGTTTTATTATTAAATTACTAGATTTTGCAAATTTCCTTGTGGCTTGTGCTGAATTAAAACCCCACAATGAATGTATTTGTTTAAAGTTTAGAAAGCTAATTTGCATATATTTTGTGATGTCATTAGTTCAAATACTGCGTGTTATTAAAAAATATGAGTTCTTTGGCTGGTCAATATTTCTAGCTCTGTTGTAAGTGTCACGATTCCCAGCTGGAGTGCCCATGAACTCCACTAGAGGGCACTCCACCTTGTACGCTTGCTATCGTTCCTGGACTCCATTTCCCATGTGTTCCTTGCCCCTCATGTGATCTGGTCATGTGTTACCCTTGTCTTTGTGTCATGTTCTGATTGGTTCCTTGGTTTCATGTGTCTTGTTCTAATTGGTTGGTTTAGTCATGTGTCTTGCTCCTCACTGGTTGTTTTGTCATGTTACCTTGATTGTTTGGTGTATATATAGCCCTCATATAGCCATTGTCTTTTGTTGTGTATTGATGTTGATGTTGATGTAACCTGCAGTCTGTTTGTGTCAAGTCTGTTTATGCCAAGTCTGTTTATGCCAAGTCAAGTCTGTTCAAGTCTGTTCAAGTCAAGGCAAGTCTTCATTTGTATTTTTGGTTTTCACTTTGTAAATAAAAGCTGCACTTGGGTTCTTCACTACGCTCGCCTTGGTGGACTGATGTTACAGAATACACGACCCCTACCATGAACCCAGCAGCTTCTCACCTCCTCTGCCTTCGTCAAGGTGACAGGGCCATAGAGGATTATGTTGAGGACTTTTGTGGATTGTGCCATTTAGTGGATTTTAATGACGTGGCCCTCAAAAACATTTTCCGTTTTGGCCTCACAGAAGAAATCTCTTTGTTAATGCCAAGTCACACGCCTCACTGGACTCTGGCTACATATATTGACTTTGCACTCCAGTTGAGTGGTTCCTCGTTCACTGTGGGGATTGCAGATGAGGAACCCTGCTATTTTCCGGTACCCACCACACCGGAGCATTGTCAGGTCCCGACCGTCATGTCAGGGCCTGCTCACGTCATGCCTGCCTCTCCAGGGCCTGCTCACGTCATGCCTGCCTCTCCAGGGCCTGCTCAAGTCATGCCTGCCTCTCCTGGGCCTGCTCACGTCATGCCTGCCTCTCCAGGGCCTGCAACGCCCGAGTCCCCGGCCAAGATGGCCGCCACGCCCGAGTCTCACCATGGTACGGCCATCACGTCGGAACCCCGTCATGCCATGGATGCCATACAAGATTCCCCTAAGAATTTTTTGGGGAGGGGGTATAGTACCCAAGCTCCGGCAGATGCGGAGCTTGGGCCAGGACTGATGAGACTGATTGCCAGTGTGATGGATCCACCTTTGACGTCAGTGCGAGCGGCTGGCATCCCAGAGGCTTCCCCTGTCCACAAGTCTGCCCCAGAGGCGGCGGCGTCCGCTGCGGGACCTCCCGAGGCGGCGGCGTCCGCTGCGGGACCTCCCGAGGCGGCGGCCGTCTCCGAGCTCCTCGCCTGCCCTGTCGCGGCCACGGAGGCCGTCTATGAACTCTCAGCCTGTCCTGTCACGGCCACAGAGGCCGTTATTAACCTCTCTGAGCCAGTCCCGCCTGATCCGCCTTGGTGTGCACCTGTCTCGTTAGCACTACGTTGGTGGACATTTGCTCTGCTGTGGGGATCTTTGCTCCCCTCTGTTCTGCTGTGGTGGTCGTCTGCTCCGCCCTGGTGCTCGTCGGCGCCGACTGCTCCGCCCTGGTGCCCTTCAGCTCCGCCCTGGTGCTCTCGGCTTTCTGCTCTGCCTGCTCCCCCATGGCTCCATGCTCCTCTGGATCTGACCTGGTGGTCCCCTGGGCCTCCACTGTTCCACAGTCTGCCACTACTTCACGGCCCTGGTTCCCCATTGCTCTACAGTCTACCACTGCTTCATGATCCATGCTCTTGCCCATTGTCCCACGGTCCATGTCATTTTCCAGATCATGTTCCCCTTCACGGGCCTGGCCCTCCATCCCTCCCCCTGTTCCGCCTCCATTCCACCTCCCTCCTGGACTCAGGTCTACTTCTGTTGAGGAGCGTCTGGAAGCCGCTCCTTAGGGAGGGGGCTATGTCACGATTCCCAGCTGGAGTGCCCATGAACTCCACTAGAGGGCACTCCACCTTGGACTCTTGCTATTGTTCCTGGACTCCATTTCCCATGTGTTCCTTGCCCCTCATGTGATCTGGTCATGTGTTACCCTTGTCTTTGTGTCATGTTCTGATTGGTTCCTTGGTTTCATGTGTCTTGTTCTAATTGGTTGGTTTAGTCATGTGTCTTGCTCCTCACTGGTTTTGTCATGTTATCTTGATTGTTTGGTGTATATATAGCCCTCATATAGCCATTGTCTTTTGTCGTGTATTGATGTTGTAACCTGCAGTCTGTTTGTCAAGTCTGTTCATGTCAAGGCAAGTCTTCATTTGTATTTTTGGTTTTCACTTTGTAAATAAAAGCTGCACTTGAGTTCACTTGGGCTCGCCTCGGTGGACTGATGTTACAGTAAGGTTCTATTGATGTAAGGTTCCCCGCAGGTGGACATAAGGAAGAACGCTTTAGCATTCATTCATCTTCAGTAGGCGTTTAACATAACATAACAGAAAAGTTTCTACCGATAACTTATGAAATAAGTCAATCTTTTGAGAACATTAAATACAGCTATTTATAAGATATCTATCGCCTGTAGAACACTGGCTTGGACTTTCAAACCCCTACAAAGGGACACTTTAGGGTTCTCGAAGAGAGTAGGGCATAATCATGAACACTTCAGATTGGAACACAGCCTTGTAAATGTTAAATTGCTGCTTATTTTTTTTTCTAGTCTAATGCTAGTGTTCTCTGGATTTGACCACTGAATGCCTGAATTTGGATTTTGTGGATTTATTTCTATTTATTTCTATATATATATATATATATATATTACATATTACCAAAAGTATTCGGTCACCCATCCAAATGATCAGAATCAGGTGTCCTAATCACTTGGCCTGGCCACAGGTGTATAAAATCAAGCACTTAGGCATGCAGACTGTTTTTACAAACATTTGTGAAAGAATGGGCCGCTCTCAGGAGCTCAGTGAATTCCAGCGTGGAACTGTCATAGGATGCCACCTGTGCAACA
>CM041001.1:3348730-3378531 GCA_022985145.1 Pangasius djambal | reverse complement strand
GTGTATAAGCTGACATCAATACTCCTCGGATAGTTTCCTTTAAAAATGACTAAGATTAACAATGTTTTTCTCCTGAACTCAAGCACTTCACAAAAATCACTTGTAAATAATAAATATAATAAAGTAAATATAATAAATATAATAAAGAATGAAGTACTATGATAAATATGATAAAAATCAATCCTTTCCAATCCAATAAAAAAAAAAAAAAACAGCAAGTTCTTTATCTATAAACAATTTTCAGTTTTAAAACCAATTTTTTTCCAAATCCAATTTTCTGTTTGGTACAGAATCTGACATCTGATATGTTTTCTCCCATATCCGATCCACCATTTGTTTCCGCTGGACTTGGTCTGATGTGCATCATCTCTAGTCTTGGATCAGAGAGAAAAAATGACTGAACTGTGCTCGGTGTAGTTGGCATGACTGAAATTCTGGGTGTGAAAATGGTTTGAAATTCATTTGATTTGAATAGACTTTAACACTCACGTCTCTGGAGTGGAGTTTCATGCAGGAGTGCAGAAGCCCTGAGCAGACAACTGCACATATCTGCACCTTACTCCCAACACAGTCCTGCTGTTCCTGCCACTGATCTTCTCTCATATTTTTATATTTTTCCTTTCCTACCTGTGTAGAAATAAATTCTGGTTTATGTAAATTCTATTTGTATGTCGCGGACTGTCGAAAAAAAGCATTTCACTGCAAAAAGCGTACACTGTCCTACTGTGTATGGTTGCGGATGTGACCAGTACAGTTTGAATTTGAATTCGGATTACGCAAACACAGAATCCGGTTTGAATCCACTTGCTCACTCCACTCCGGTGTGTGTGTGTGTGTGTGTGCGTGTGTGTATTCAATATGTGAATCCGTGTCCGGGATTTTGTCTCCACTCTCTTCAGATCAGCGCGTTCGCATAATAACGAGCTGCGCGCGCACTGGACCGGCAGCGCGGCCACAGCTGCCCGTAACAAGTGAAACGCTGAGTGCTCCCTCTCTCTCTCTCTCCCCCTCCATCCCCCGCCTCTCCTCCGCGCTCTGGAGTCTGGATGTGCGATGGAGAAGCGACGCGTTTAACCGGATTCCTGTTGTAGCTGTTGGAGAGCACGAGTCATCTTATTTTTTTCCCCCACTGTCTCTCTCTCTCGTTTCTCTTGGACTTGCACTGTGGCTTTCTTTTAAAAACATTTTTTTTGTCTCCTTTTTGCCCGGAGCTTATGAATTGAAGTTGGGCGCGTGATTTCGGCGTGTCACCGGGGGAGAGCCGCGCGCTCTTGCTTGCCGTTTCTGCGCACACCATGGCGCGCGCCGGTGGATACGAGCGTGTGAGAGGGGCTCTGGCTGGTGCAGTTTGGATGGCTTTGCTCTGCATCGTGTCCAGAACACAGGGTGAGTGTTCAGCACGCACAGCCGCGTCTTTCAGCGGGTGACGCGGTCGCTGGAGGATTTTTTCCAAGTGTTTTGCACGCGTTTGTATTTACACTGCTCACAAAGTTGCTTTTCCTGAACGGTGCATGGCGCAGGATTCAGGACATTTGTGATGATTATATAGCTTTCAGTGTTGGGCATTGATGCGTTTATGAAAAAAGAATTTTCTGGGGGTTTTTTCCCATGCAATATGTGTTTAATTCAACTTTGCTGGCTGTTGGTTGATTAACGCAGATGATGCACCAGCTGTGACTGATCCCCACCGACCCCCCACCAAGCCGTGGTTAATCAATCGCCTTCCTAATGCACGTGCACTCCTTCAACTCTGGTCTAGATTGTACAGCGCGATCACGCACTGTGCGGTTCTCCGTCACGCGCGCTTCCTTCATGGTGCTGCCTTGGTTTGCGTGAAGGCTGTGCATCTGGGAGCTGTTTCTGTTGCAGTGTCACCAGAGCGCGAGACGAATCCCAGTTTTTCTTTATTTAATTTTTAGTCATATTCTCATGATGATGATGATCATGAAGTGTTTTGGGCTGCTATCTCAGGAGTTCATGGCTGAATTAAATCTGTTTAATCATGCTGAAGCTCTCTGACCAAATCTCTAGGATTGAAAATTATTTACTTGCCTAAATATTTTTAAAGAATAAGTTGTGTTTAGGAGGCTTTAAAAAAGCATGATTTATTGGCCTTTAGTGACTTTCATTAAGTATTCGAGTCAGAGAGAAGCTTTTTCTCTTTTTTTTTTTCCCTTCTTCTTCCCCGTGGCATTTCTCTCGTCTGCCTCCAGAGGCGCTCTGATGCGCCATTGTGTAAAGGCTGAAACATTTCCCTGAGCTTTTGGAGAATGAATTGTGTCTTACATTTGTACAGTGAAAGGATTAAAAGGTTTTAGGGCCCTAGAGGAAGTGTGAATATTAAAGCTCCCTTTTACTCTGCACATCTCAAATCACATACTAGGTATTAGGGGTGGCATGACATACTGCTCTCGCGTGATCTTTATACATACACACTTACAAATGTGTTTAAAAACAGTAACCATTAGACGGCCATTTCGGTTCCCTTTTCATGTGTGATATGAATATCTGAATAAATGACTTTACCTTTGTAAAAAGCGCAGCATGCAACATATGACGCAAAACCCGTCCTTACCCATGTGTCTGTGCTCGTCCTCGTGTTGGACAAACTGGTAATTGGTGGTTTGGTGAGCAGAGAGATCACATGGTCTATGTTACATGGTTTGAGACAAAGCTTACTGTATAGTAGTTTAATATGTAGTCGTACATTAGTTTTTCTAATATTTACTTTCAGATTGGCTTGCATTGTTGAAAACATAGTGATTACTTGATGAGGCTTGGGATGTGGCCCTGATGTCATATCCACTCACAGTCTCTCCCCTTTCAAGAGGTGCTTTGATCGTCTGCAAATGCGTCAGCACCCTGTGCAAACTGTGATCTGTGTGTGTGTGTGTGGGCGTGTGTGCGCGCGCGCATGTGTCCTCCTCACTCTTTGTTGCATTTTTCACCGGGGAGGACAATGTGTCCCGCGGCACTGCAAATTGGTTTCTGGCGATTGCTTACCTGAATCCCCAGCAATCCAATTTGGAGCATGCATTTCATTCAGAAGAAAGCCTGTCTGTGCCTGTTATGCATTTTATCACTTATGCCACAAGAGGTGCACTGTTCTACTACAGTTGCACCACTCATTACCTATTTCTTACATTTCAGTGCTGCCTTTTTTTTTTTTTTTTCCCTCCCTGGAAGACCATTTGTCCAGTTACTGTTTACACCATGGGGTGATCGCAGTCCATTGGTTGGTTTTTTAAAAAATAGAAATCATACCACATTACTGTAGAATTCTCGAATCCTATTGGACAGAAGGCTCGGATGGCTGCGAATCAAATCCAGGTTTATATTAATACTCTTGTCCTGATATGTTCTCGTTTCTATAGCGACAACTCGTAATCCAAGGCTAACAATAAACAGATTTTTAAAAAATGTGTAGTTGTTGTATATACAAAAAATATATAATCGGTGATATGAAGTTTTCTGTAAGGAAACATTTATTTAACCTTTATGGAAGGAGTCTCCAGTGTCAGTGCTTTGTAACAGCCAGTTAGTTTTTCTGCTCTGGGGAAGTCTTCAGGATTCTCCAGCTTTCTGACTTCTTTGTAACTTGACGAGCGAAGAGATGCTGGTGAGGGAGCGATGTTTATAGCTGGTATAACGTAAGTGATAACAGGAACTTACGTCTTTCACGGATGTTCCACAACATTTAAATGTAGGTATAAATAGATAAAAAGTACAACGTGACTCTCTTTTTTCATTCATACAACATTGTAAACATTGGCAATTTGCTGTGGTATAACAGGAATAAAACATTTGAAGATATGCTGTTATAGGAAAATATATAATTTTCAGGTTGGTAACAAAAACACCACCACATCATTGATTATTTTCCTGTAACAGCATGCACACAAGTGATTTATTCCTGACTTATCACTGTGGCACTCTTTATACTTGCGTATAAATCAATCTCATATCTTGCTGTAAGCTTATCACAGTATACATTCAGCAAAAAGCTCCAGTGTGAATTCAAGAAAGATTTTTTTTTGTTGTTGTTGGTTTTTTTGCTGTGATATACTATATTTGGCTGTATATATGACACTGATGGATGGCTTAGTAATTAGCGAAACCTTGCTAATCATTTCATGTTGCATTTCGTTATGAATACATTATTTCAAACAAGCCAGGATGTGTGTGATCTCCTGCCTCACTTCTTTCATCCGCGAAGAAGAAATGCAAAAAGAAAATCGGAGGAAAAAGCAATGCATGCTATAAAGAGACAGATGTGTAGAAGTGGTGGTACATGTGAGCCAAAGCTTGCCTTCCTCTTTCCTCTTATGTGAAAAACACTTCCTGTTTCTGTACTGAGGCTGAAGAGTAAAGGTCAGATCACTTTTAAGGAGTTTTGACGCAGGTTCCAGGGGCGCAGACATTTCACTTCACGCTGACTTGTCGGATCACAACTGGAAACAGATTCATGAGCTGGAAACTCAGCAGATAAATTACTGCAGGTAGTGCTCAGCGATATGGGGTATGGATGAGCTTTGGTGCTGGCACATACACAGATGAGGGACGAATTAATGGAAAAACTGTCATAAAGTGTGTTAGCAAGGTGTCAGGCCACCATGAGCCACCAGAACATCTGCAGTGCACCTTGGCATCGATTCTACAAACCTCTAGATTTGTACTGGAGAGATGAATGCCTTTTTCCAAAATATATTCCCTCAAGTGGTGTATAAATAGTGATGGTACACTATTTAGGGTGGTAGTATGTAATTTGCTACATGCCCATGGAGTCACATACTTTTGTCAGCTGTCACTGTGGTGTATTGTTTAGTATAATAGTGTGTGATTTAGCAACAGAGTCAGTTAACATTGTAGGTGTATTGTTTAGATATAAGCGTACTATTTACTATCACTGTAAGTGATTTAGGATGTAGCCACAGATTCACTTACCTGTGGTGGTGTATTATTTTAAAGTATTACCTAGTACACTAGTACATCACATGATCTGGGACGTAACCATGGCTTCATGGGATATTATTGTGACATACTATTTAGTATGGTAGTATGTGATGTGGGACGTAGCCACAGAGTCAATTGACATTGGAGATGTAATATTTACTATAATTTAAGTGATTTGGGATGTTGTAATTACCAATGATGTATTATTTTAACATATTACCTAGTACGCTAGTAAAACATATAAGTGGGATGCAGCCATAACAGCAGTCACTCTTAGTAGAATAGTATTTTGACATCCTGGAAAGTTTGGTAGTGTGTGATTTGAGACGTAGCCATGAAAATGGTCCCTATTAATGGAATATTATTTTACCTTACTACTTAGTATGGTAGTATGTAATTCAAGACTTGGCCATAAAAACAGTTATATTATTTTGACATTAGTCATTATTTAGTATGGTAGTATGTGATTTGAGACCAAACCAAAAAAGCAATCACAATGAGTGGAATATTATTTTAGCATACTATTTAATATGGTAGTGTGTGATTTGAGATGTAGCTGTGAAAAGTTATATTATTTTGGCATGCTCTTTAGTATGTGATTTTTAGAGGTAACCATATAAAACTGTCACTGTTAGTGGAATAATATTTTGGCATACTAGTAAGTATGGTAGTATGTAATTTGAGATATAGCTCTAGTCTTCCCATTAAAGCTAGCTGCATTCTGATCACCTAGTTCCTCTGGAAACTCATCAGCCTCCTGTCCAAACTGTGATCAGTGTGTGAGTATTGTGCAAATGTGCATGTCTGGTTCTGCGCTACCACCTTTTTTTGTCACTCTTTGTTTGCCTCTGAATTAAGTACCCACATGCAGTGTGTGTCTGAATCCCATTAGTCTTCAGCTAACTTCTGACTCTGACTCGCACAACAGTGCACAACAGTGCACGCTTCTCGTTTTTTTCCCTGCTACCTTGATAAATGATGGTGGATTTCAGCAGTCCGGCATCAATCCAGGGCCCCCACAGAGCACAGTAATGGGGTATCGATACCACCAGGTCCACACTGAATCCCAAACACCTTGATCTGCAAACTATTTGCAATTCAAGTTCCAATTATAACACGGCTGTTACTGATCAATCCCTGGAGTAAACAAGCTCAGGTTTCTCACAAGACTTCTGAGGATTAATTAGGGTTCTTGCTTCTTGTGTTTTCCCCAATCTGGCAGCCACCATGGAGTGAACAATCAACTGTTTTGTAGGAGAAAGTTAGTTTTGAAAGTTGAATATGTCTGTTCAAGTCTTTGGCGAGTTTATCGGCTTTCCGCAAAAGACGGAGTTTGTTTGTTTAAATGAAATGGAAAAACTGAAAAATGACTTTCGGTAGCTAATTTTGGTGGAATGCATTTCATGATGTATTACCTCGTTACTTGCATTCAGAGATTATCTTCACAACAAATGTTGTGCCTTTCAGGATTCTTTTTGGTAGTAGGGTGACAGGTAGATGCCATGCAATTCTGATGAGGTGGACTGTCACTTGGTACTAGGAATACTAAATAGGAGGGAAGCTCATAAAAACAAGGCACTGTATCATCAGTCTTTATTTCAGATCTGTTAAGTCCTACATTGTGTTTCTCTTAGCTTAGAGTCCCTTTATTAGATTGGTTAATAAACTTGCAGAAAGTTACAAATCTAGACTGCTTGTAATGGGTCTGCAGCATTTTCATCATGTTACCACTTTGTCCAAATTTCCGTGGTTCATGTACAGTGAAGCCTATCATCATAGTCACTAATATTATTATGCATGACTGGCTATTTCATATAAAATCTGTAGAGTAATTGTGAACTGTACAGGATCAGTGTTTTACGTTTTTTCCCCCAGTATACGTCAGGTGTCAGGTGCTTTGAGACAGGTTCGCATACATACCTCAAGTTAGATGGACTTGGATGCTGATATTCGTAAAGAAGTTTTACAGCACGTATTAACTACTGTACAGTAACGTTAGCCAGGCTATTACTATTATATTAATACATAAATAGCTTGTGGGTTTCCTCTGGCTTCTGCCCACCTCCCATAAGCTGAGAGTAGGTGGATTGGCTACTGAAGTTGCGCTCTTTGTTGTGAATAAGTGTGTTCCAACCATGTGACCAGTTTTCCTGGGATAGGCTCCGGATCTACCACAACCCAGTCCAGAATAAAGTGGTTACTGAATATTAATGAATAAGTACCCATTTTTTGCTGGTAATGTAACTTGTGTAATAATAGTTTGTATCATTGGTCTAATATGTTCAAGTCATACATATTTATAGGCTACAAGTAGGGCTGTAGGACTCGAGACTTGCCTTGGATTCAAGACCAGTTTCAAGACATTTTCTGTATAGTCTTGGACTATCATGTGGACTTAATCATGACTTGACCTCAGTCTCCTTAAAACACAGTCTTTACCTGATCTCGGCTGGTCCTAGTCTTGGGCTTTTCTTACACTTGACAGTAGAAGTCTTGTCTACAGCCCTAACTAGAATTTAGCATAAGTTTGAATGGTACAAGCTAATCTGAGGTCTTGCACAAACAGGGTATAAACAGTTGAGAAATAGAAAAAGACATGACCTTATGCTTTATCAAACAGTATCAAGAATCAAGGTTTTGTAATCATTCAGACTTAATCTGTTTTGATGATTCCTTAAAATATTGAATTATTAAGCAATTCCATATCATATTTTAGTCTAAAATGTGGTGCACATTTGTAGCCTGCACAAGCAAGAAAATCAGGGCTTGACTATTTGAGCAGACACTGGTGAGTGCTTGGGATCAAACGAGCCAGTCTTTTTCACTGTATTGGCCATTTTTAATGGATTTTTGGGATATAGCTATGACAAAGGATCTGGTGTCTTTACTTAAACTTATTAAACTTAGCTGAGTATACAACTGTCATTCTCGTAGGGTTATGAATCTGGTTAAGCATACATTTGCTTTGTAACTGCCTATTAACTCCTTGTAAATATCTAAAATGTATTATACATTTATTTCCAGCAAGAGAATTCATTTTTTTTTTTTTTTTTTTTTTTTTTTTTTTTTTTTTTTTTATATATTGCAGTCTTAATGCTCTCCTTTGATTTGTCCTCAAACACGAGCTCTTAATGCTATCGCCGCTGGCTTACTGACATTCAGAGAGAAACTGGGCTGCTCGAGGAAAAAGCCCTGACCATTATGTCTTCTCAGACCACCATTATCATAAAACATTTAAAGTGGGCTAGAGTGCAACTTTGAATCAGCCCGTGAATGATCAGTTTCCCCCCTCATGTAAATGTCTTGCCTTTCATTAGGTCCCAGAATCTCACCATCCTCCATACTCGCAGCAGCCCCCAAGTAGAGGCTTGATCCATAAAGCCTGCTGCATCGCTAATCTTCATAAGTGGCCATAAATTTAACAGCTAGCGTCGCAGGCAGGATGCCTGGTTTGAGGTCAGTGGTTGTAAATCCAGCAGGCAAAACGCAAGGCTGTTCTGGGGTCAGTACATCACTGGAGGCTGACTCAAACTGTAATATTTATTTATGCTGGTTTTGTCCTTTACTTCCATGTTCACCTCCCTAGAGGGAAGCACTGCAGCTGTCCCTTTTGCTATGGCTTGCTAGTGGATATCGTGGTGCCTTTTGTAATAATAACTTGAGATGCATCATGGGAATTCATACACCTTTCCAGGCAATTTTTTGTGCTAACAGATAAAATTCAAGATAGATGGAGACCTCAGGTTGTGCATTGACAGGGCACGTTTTTGGGATGGTTGTTAGAGTTTCTTAGTGTGCTAGGTTCATTGCTACACTAGGAAAGTGTTGAATGGAAATGAATCAAGCCGTAAATGTCAAATTACGCAAGCAGGCTGATAGAGGAAGGAGCAAGATGGGCTGCCTTCAAGGTGAAGAGGAGGGCATGTGGTCTGCGAGACTGTGCTGATTTCCTGGTCATTAGACATAACAAAGTCTTCATGTTATTCACAGTTCATGCTCTAATCACACAGGTCAGTAACTCAGTGAAGCTGTAGAGCATGGCCTGCCCTAATCAGAGGACAACTATTATATAAAATGATCTAATTACCATGCTAGACCTTTGTACATGCCTTGTGCTTGCCTTAGTCCCGAAATAGCAGGTGACCTTAATAAAAGGTATCTACTGTTTAAAAAAAAAAAAAAAACAACACCTGATCGGTGTATTATGTAGCTAACACAATTTGTATGAGAAACAGCAGTGTGGGTTTGTGTTAAAGTTAGCTGCCTTTAACAATGTCAGGGTAAACCTTTGACCCTGGTTTCACTGTGCAGCTAACACTGTTTGACATTCGTGTTCTCGTGATCTCTGAGGACAGTTCCCAGACAAACTGCATTGGCATGACTGTAGCTTGCGCCTTGTTGCTTCGTATTATCTCAAATTACGAGGCACATCTCTGAACAGTCGTCCGAACAAGGAGGCTAATTGTGAGTGGCAGACAGAGCTTTGCTTCTATGTCAAGGCAACATGACATCAAGGACGGATGAAGAAGAATGCTAGTTTCATTGAAAGTTGCTGAATTGGATCCTGAACAAAGGTTAATTGAGGTGCTCCCTGTTTTGTAGTTTGACTTGGTTCTTTTCATCATATCTGCTTTTTATACAAGGCTGACAACAAGCAAGGGCTTCTGGCAAAATGAGCTCAAGTGTGTATGAATGATGTATGAAACAACTTCTGACAATTATTTCCTAAAGAAATTTGAGCTCGGGAACTGTAACGACCCAATCTCTGCTCTCAGCTACAGGTGTCTCTCTGAATCTGTTACAAAAGAAGAGAAAACTGGATAAAATTTGACAGAAAAGAGGCAGCCTCCGAGGTCAGATCTTGGGGTTCATTGGACAATTAAGGGTTCTTAGCTTCCAAGGAACACACTCTGATAGGAAAACACTTTGTTTAAGGGTTCCACTATAGGGACAACCGAAGAACCCTTTGTCTAAGAGTGTAGGATGTCACTGCAGAGTCCTGCTTTTTCACACTTTTAGACCTATTTTTGATGGAAATGCAAGACTCTTCCAAAATAGATTTAGAAATTGGAGGCATCTTTCATCATTTATGAAAAAGTGGCTGCCTCAAAGGCGAAATCTTTAAAAAGTTTGTTCTTTGTGGGTTCTATAAGGGTTTGTTGGATAGTTGGATAGGATTCTTAGGATTCAGAGGACTCCCTCTGAATGGGGAACAGTTTGTTTAAGGGTTCTAAATTTTATTTTAGTATTGGCTGTCACTGCTTCAGTTCAGTTTTCACAAATGGAGCAGCAGTTGTAGTGGAAATACAAAACACATTTCCGAAATATATTTAGAAATTCATAAAAGTTGTTCACCATTTGTGAAAAGTGGCTGCCTCAAACCTAAGATCTTAGGGGGCAGATGTTTCTTCTTGGTTCTTTAAGGGTACATTGAAATCTCCAAGGGATTCTTTCTCCTAGGGAAACACTTTGTTTAAGGGTTCCACTAGAAAGGCAACCAAAGAACCTTTTAAAGACTCTAAATTTCCAAAGAGTATAGGCTGTCACTGTGTCAGTTAAAGCTGATCTGTTTTTTTAATGGAAATACAAAATTTCCAGAATATATTTAGAAATTAGACACATCACTCACCACTTACCGCATTCTTGACCCAAAAGCAACCCTTTTATTCTCCATCCTTCGGTTCAGTCCATTTTTATTCTGGATTTCTGCTGGAGGCTTCTTGGGGCTTGTTCAATATGGTGTAGCTGTAATGACTGAGCAATGGGCTGGATTGCAACAAATCATTTGCTCTAAATTGGAATTAGAAAATCAATGGTATAGAGTTTTGTCCTTATGCCATATAGTGCCTTTTTGCTTTATTGCATTTACTGCCAAGCTGAAACTCGCTGATGCAGAGTAGATGAGTAGGACATAAATGCTAGAGTGAACTGTCGAATTAGCCTTAAGCCATACCGCTGCTTATATATATATATATATATATATGATACATGTAGTACATTAACCATTGATGGTGTGTACCATCTGCAGTTTGTATACCATTACTCTGTAGGTTGTTTTATAACATAAGTACATTATTTTAGTGATTGAGATGTTCACTTGATAGAATTTTGGTAAATCACAGCATCTGAGATAACAGTTTGGAATTTCTGGTTCATATCGCAAGCTATATTCCCAGTCAGACAAAAAAAAGAATATTATATAGATGTTAAAAGAGGACAAGTTCCCTTTTGAATCTGGTTCCATTCAAGATGTTTCATTCTTAAACTGTTTCATTGTTTTTGCTTGAAACGCTTACCTTTGGCTTGCCATTAGGGCTCTAGATAATTGTTTTGTTGTAAGTTTGCTTTGTGATATGTATTGTGAAACCTCTACACAGATAAAATTGAATTGAAATGAAGTTTATGTTGATATTCATACAAATACAGCAGCAAATCTGACAATATTTAGCCATTCATTTTGACAGATTGAAAATTTTGGAAAATCAAAAAGTTTCTAGAACCTTCTACTAACCACAATTGTTAGCGCTGTATAACGTTTAATTTCTCAAGTTTTCTTGTTGTTTCTGAGAACATGAGCTAAATGGCTCCTAGCTATCTAAAGGGGTCTGAATAGGAAACCCTTTATTTTAGGGTTCTACAGATACCATTTCTAAGAATATAGGAAAATAAACAATTATTTTCATAACGTTGTATTATTTTTTATTTTTTTATTTATTTATTTTATTTCATTTTTTTTTTTGTCTGAATAGGAAATATGTGGGAACAAATTTGGGGTAATGTTACAGCTTAACCTTGAACCTGTTGAGTATACTACTGAATATATTCAAATGGTCCTCCCTTAGCTACAGTTTTTTTTTTTTTTAAGATCCAAGTAAGTCTTTCAGATGGTATCTCTTGCTCTCGCTCTCTTTTTCTTAACTACATACATTATGAAGCATGAGATCTCTTTGCCCAAGCTCAGCCAGCTTGGTGCTTCAGGGTCTCTTCAGGCTGTTATATTTCCAGTTCCTTCACCTGTGCAGATGAACAGCATCTTCTCTTCTCCAGCCTAATGCTCTTGGAATAGAATTAATTCTTCCTGGCCATCCAATCAGAGATCGGCACCATATAAGACAGTCAAAAGATCCAGAAAAAAGGTCTTTATTGTATTGAGTATCATGGCCCTGTTCAGCAAAACTGCCAAAGTCTTGAACAGTCCGAAGAAATACTGAAAGGATAAAAATCAGTCAAATTAACAGAGCAGCTCCCAGAATAAACACGTAACTGGGGATACAAAGCACACACATGGAGAGCGCCTCAAGTTGATTGGAAATAAAAGCTCTGCGTAGTTTCTTTGAGTGAAAAAGTGCGACAGCTTTTTGTTCTGCCACAGTTTAAGTGCGCATAAAAAAAAAAAAATGAAAAGACTGTAAGTGAATTCTACTGTTCAATAATTGTCACTGGGTTTCTTGCTGCTGCTGGAATAACAGCGCTGTTGGGGGACAATGGACTTGTTTAAACATACCTCTTTGTGTGTGTGAGAGAGAGATGTAAAGACAGTAAGTCTAACATAGAACATTAAATATGTTGCAGTTTAGTGTTCTTGCTAAAAATAGTCTTTGTGCAGCCTTCAAGCTGTGATCAGCATTGGTGTGTGTGTATGTATGTAAGCATGTTTTTATATCTTGGTGCGGACCAAACATCCCAGGATAAGGAATATCTGGGATAGGAATATCTGACAGTCTTTTTCCCCCCAAAATTGCAGCTTTTATTTAAAAACTAAATGAGTTAAAGGGTTTTCTTTTGGTTACTAAGGTTAGGGATTGTGAGGATGTGTGGGGGAGAGAGAGCTTAGCTTCTGGCTTGCTTCATAGATCTATATGAGTGTTTCAGGGTACTGTGGTTAAAGATTGCTTACCGTTCACCAATAGCAGTGAATATCGGGTTTTTTTTGTTTGCGTTCTCACTCAGGTGTTGAACAGAGATTTCTTTTTTTTTTTGTTCCAGGATGAATACAAAACCAGAAGCAAAACAGCAGTATAGGTTTTGTTGTTACCCAGCCTTCAAACATTGCATGTCTGCAACTTAATATAAGACTCATAGGTTCCTATTCTACATATACTAATCAATGTTATGACCTTTGCAAGCAGCCTGCTCGATCGACCGATGAAAAGTTCACTGTTTTCTAAATGCTACAAAGAAAGAGCGCTTCCCTGAGTTTGATTTCTGATTTTTCTAATAATAAACAAACATCTCAAGAAGCCAGTTTAGATCGAATGACTAAATGTCATGAGAGTGTGAAATATTCAACAGTTTATTCACATCGCACTGATTCACATCGATTGTGATAGATATAAGATGATGGTGGTTTAGGATACTGCTCAGAGTGTTAAAACCCTTGAGAAAGAGCCCTTAACCTTTATTTGATAAATTTTCCTCCTCATTCCCAATTGAGACTACATTACTTCTCATTTACATAAAGTTAAATTCAACTAAGTTGTATTGCTTGGCCACACCCATTTTGCTTCATCCGCAATCATTCTGCTTCCTACTGCTATAAATCTCCAATTTGCGTTAAAAAAAAAAAAAAGCCAGTTATATTGCATCACTGCACAAAGTTGAACTCTGACGCAATACGATATTAGGAATAGCAATTCCTGGGTCAGGTCTTGTTTTTTATATTGCTTTTTTTTTTTTTTTTTTTTTTAAGACAAATACCTGCTATGTGATATCAGTATGCTCCTCCCACTCCTGAGCAAACTTTAGCTAGCTTTCCATGCACATTTACTAAGAATGCTGATTTGGGGTTAAATTATATTTACAGCTATGAGGCCAATGTTGAAATATTTATAAGAAATGAACATAAATGCAGGACTAGACAACAGCTGTCCCATTAGTGCGTTCTGCCAAGAACTTTTACGTAGCTAAGTACTGGATGGAACAGGAGGGAAGCATTAATGTCATCACATGGCAGTAATTGCTTAAAAGAAGCATTGGTTCAGGAATGATCTATTAGATTAAATCGTATTTATCATTAGGAATACACAAAGGTGTCATGGCTCACCCTTTTCTCTGACTCCAGTTTGCTAACAAGCTAGAAAATGCGAAATTGACCACTGTTTTTCAATAGAAATGCTACAGTGATTATAATGCCTTGATCTGTGTGATGAGTAACCATGGAAACATGCAAACTCGAAGCAGGAGTTATGACCTTAATATGAAACAGGCGATGAACAGTAATGTGCACATTTGGAAAAATATTGATGTATTCACATGTTTACTTCACATTTGGTCAGAGATAATTATCATTTCTATCTACTTTCTATTAAATGGTGTGCTCTGACGGGCGTTTAAGTAGTGAAAGGCGCTTTCATAATACACATCATTTTCGGGCTTGTGCTTAAAACGGGTGTGCAAGTTGAGATTGTTCAAAATTATTCAAATCTGTCTAGTAGTGAATTTACTGTGCTGTGTCTGCCGGTGGATCTCTGAAACCTGGATGTCGCCTTTTCAGGTGCTGCGGCATTGAAGATGTGGTATGGTATTTGAGATCATTTTTGCAGTGATGGCAGAAACAGCATTGTTTTTCACATCTAATGTAAAGTGCTCCCACACAGTTGACATTCTTTGTCGTTTGTTGCACGGACCCTCATCCGTGCCCTGCTGTGCCTCCAACATTTTGCCGAATACTCAAAGCGGTAAATTGTAATCGAGGATTTTTTTTCAATTGGATACTAGAATTTAATCGAGTAATCGTGACGGCCCTAAATATGTAATACAGTAAAGGTTTTCTACTGTTTTCCTCTTCTAAAAGAGAAAAGAAATGACTAATGTAGATGGAATAAATAAGTACTAGTAGGTTCCAGTGTGCACTGGTGTAGAAGCTGCTTCCTGCCACAGTAGATCTTGTTGTTGTCTCCCAGCAGCGGGTGTTGACTGAGAGCTCGGCTTCCAAGAAAAAATGCAGTCACAATAAAGAGAGTGAGTTCAGCTTGCCAACCAGAAAGAGCAGTCTATAGATTATGGTGGTGTTCTGGAAACGGCCATCCTGTGAAATCTGGAGGGAATAAAAAAAAAAAAAAAAAAATGTCCGGCGCATGGTGAATGGCTTGCTGGTGATGTAGTACTCACGGCTAGCCACATTTCCTTGTGGCTGATTTCAGCAGGAGACAAGAGCCTCTTGGCTAGGAAAGCAGCTGTAATTAATGGAGGGTGATCAGCACTGATGCCTTTGACATACTTGCCTAGAGCATACCTGCAGGAGAAAAAAATGGAGAGAGAAGGAAATAAAAAAAAAAAAAAAAAAAAAAAAGTTGGAGTCTGGGTATGGAGGAGTGAGAGAGAAAGGGAGAGAGGGCTGATATAAAAGAAGGTAAAAGCAGAGTGAATAGGAGGAAAGAGAGAAATAGGTGAGACCACCATCATTCCTGAGGCATGACTAGTAGGGAATGGAGTTTTCCTGATAATTAGCATTTAATTTACCAGAAGGCTTTTAAGATCATCGCACGTTGTGCTGTGCATCTCACTGTTTTTCCGCACAGATTGACAGTAAAATATTTCTTGCCTGATACTCATCTGTTGATGCACATCTACGTGTGTGGCAGCAACATTGGAGAGTTGGTGTGTGTGTGTGTGTGTGTGTATGTGCGTATAATATATATATATATATATATATATATAGTCCAGATGTCTCATCCATCCATAAAATCACAGCAGATGCCAGGAAACAGGATTGAGACAAACATGCGCAAGCCCTTCGGTGTTTCACGATACGTCTTTTTTTTCCATGCGCTCTTGTTTTGATTTGCACCAACCCACACAGACGCACAGACATATTAGCACACCATGATCCACGATGAGTAATCTCCTAGCCTGTGCTTTTATCTCCACGAGCTGAGCTTGACAGGCTTTTTCATATCGGCTTTATCTGCTTCAGGTCCAGTCTGGCAGCGTATATTGTTCTTCTGTTCCTCATCAACCACTGAAGCCTGAAGTCAGCTAGCAGCCTGTCACCATCTTGCACTGATATGCTATGCTGGCTACGGTCGAAAAAACTGCAGAGGATGCTGGAGATCTGTGCTGGTGGATATTGTTAAGAATGTTATTAGAAACTTCCAAGCGTCTGTCAACTGGTGGACCACAGTCTGGATGAGAAAGCTATTCAACTCTGAATCAACCCCACTGCAGGAAGTGAAACGAACGTCCATTATTTATTTTTTTTACTTTTTTTTTTTTTTTTTTTGGCTAAACAAACAGAAGTCATGAGGGCCAAACTGAGCCAAATGATAGAGCTACATTTTCTGGATATTTAGATAAACATTAGGAAGCTCCAGGTTGTCAGTATGAAGACTTTCTCTAGCCACCGAGCTAACTGATTTAAAATGGATCATGTGTAGTGCACTGCACACCAGTTTTCATCCACCGTCTGTCTTGGTGTTATAATAGAGTGATGATTTTTTTAATCTTTTGCCCCTGGTAGGTCAATGAACAGTCAATCGAAGTGGTTTAACCAGAAGTCCTTCTCATTTCGTTGGTGTCGTTGTCCATGCAGAACGTTCCGGCAGCTCAAGGTCTTCAATCCTTCCTGCGTGTGAATTGAAATGCGTGATATTTTTTCAACTTTCTTGTTGGGAAAAGCTTTGAAAATGAAGTTACCCTTTGTGCATATTAATGACGAAGTGAACTTTCTGATGTATCCAATCTTCTCTGGATTTTGTTTTGATCCAGAGGAATGGGAATGGGAATGAGTATAGTACCTTAGTGATTTAAGAGAATCATACATGAGCTGGACTTCAATTCTGCTTCAATGATTTTTTTTTTTTTTTTTTTTACTGCTGTGTGTTTTTTTAAGAAACAGGGAGTGTAGAAAATGTACCAGGCAGGTTTTACAGTGTCATAAAATATGAAAGGCAATCCGGTTGCAGTATGCAAATACAGGTCAGATGCATGTATTGCTTTTTCTAATTTGCATAGTCAAAAGGCAGAATCTGGATCTTTCATTAATTCACTCCGCCTATCAATTTATCGTTACATCTGGAACAATTTTTTGTTCTTTAAAAAGTTTTGGGTGATTTGAAGTGTTCTTTCAACCCACTTCCCAAGTGTCTGTTTCTAATAATTAGTACTCTTTTTAGATTTACTGCATCCTGGTTTCTAAGTTATACAAATGATAATCATAGCACACACTTTTGGGTTCCTAGTGCAGATCTGAAATCTCCCAATGCAGCACAGCAACCATGTTATGTCGCACGACTCTCGCATATTAACAACAATTCCAAATGAGCAATACACCTTATAGAATTGAGTGTAATTGAGTGAGAAAGAGAGAGATGGGGGGGCTAACAGACAAACAGACCTCTACACACACATCAGTCACGGAATAAAAGGCGAGCCGATGACATGAGATGCTTAAAAAGAGCCGTGTGTTCAAAGGGTCAGCACTCATTTCCATCACAATCGACTCTTGCACACCCATCTGTCCGAGCTTGGCCTGCTCCCAGTGGGGTGTGTGTGTGTGTGTGTGTGTGTGTCTAATAGTTCTTTTTCTTTGTATCGCTGTTATAGAGCTGTACCTTTTGAAATGCTGGGTTGCTTGTGAGCCAGAGTTTTATGTCTTAAGAGTTTTAAGATGCTGTTTGTGGTCATGTTTGCTATCAAGTTATTGATTATAGGTGCTTGCTAAACTGGAAGAAGTGTGTTTGTGCTCTCTCTCTCTCTCTCTCTCTCTCTGTGTGTGTGTGTGTGTGTGTGTGTGTGTGTGTGTGTGTGTGTGTGTGTCTTGGCTCTATTAACTTGCTCCTGCTCTAGCTGAATGCTCTATGCTAATTTTGCTCTGAATGATTAACAACCAGTGTGAGGTTGTGGGTTAATTTCACTGCAGCGGGAGCTTAATATTGTCAAATGTAGTCATGCTCTGCTAGCAGACAAATGGCCAGCTCTCACTTAGCTACACAATGTTGTGTGTGTGTGTGTATGTGTGTATGTATTTGGTGGGTGGGCGTAGGGGGTTCACATGGCGACACCTATAATATCAATTTCCCTATAGCTGAACGAGGCAGAATGCGTGCTGAAATTGGTTTAAAATGTACGATTCTCCACCTCTCCCTCCATTTCTCACCATCTGATGAGTTATGGCTTCACAACCGCACACACATCCATATCTACAGTAATCACAAGCCGCTACAACATACACACTTTCCATCTTGCAGACCATTATACGGCTCTTGATCTGCACATTTCCTCAGTGATTCCTCACCGCTGCAAGTTAGATGATTTAGACAATACTGTTTTTTGTGGGTTTTTTTTCCCCCATTGAATATCAACTGGATGAAGATGAAGCAATGCTGAGTCACCTCTGTGCACTGTCTCACACGTTGCAATGATCAGCACTCTTGGGCACAACTCCGTTCAGTTCCACTCATCCCAACTTTGCATTAGATTGTGTTGAAATATTTATAATGGAGCTCGCTAATGGACTAGCGAGGCCCTTCTCTGTCATGGGACATTTTTAATTAACTATTAGGGCTTTGATGGAGGCCAGAACCAGACACTTGTTTATTCAGGCTAAGCCATGATCATAATCATAATCACCTTGATTTCTGAAACGACTTATAAAGGCAAGTACACAATTGCGCCTTCTCACATAGACTCACATAAAATGGTGCGGTGTTTCGCTTAGCCAATTCTGTCACTTCACTGGCTTTTAGGACACTTACAGGGTTTGTATTATGCTTCTCTTACTCCTAGCTGAATGAAATTCAGAGAAAAGCCTCCATATGAATAAAATTATAATGTATTTACACTGAGGATTAACCACAAATGCAACCTCCTTGGGTGCCGCCATTTTGACACTTAATGGGAAAATATTGTGCTTTAACTCATGAACTCATGAACTCGGAGCTATGTCGGATCATTTAGCAGTGCATGATAAACACAACTCCCTTTAAAATCTGTACCACATAGAACTATATTTAAACTCTTGATTGGACTGCTTTTTCACTTTAGTGACTTTTAGTAATATAATAAAATAAGAGTTGCCTGCCAAGCAATCAGAAACAAGTAGCTTCTGTATACATATACAGTACGTATGGTATGTATAGATTTTACAAGTCTCGGGAACTATACTAGAGCGATGAACACCATTCTTCCAAACGATGTTCCCTCAGATGGTGTTTCGATGATGGAGGTGGTGGAGGTGGAGGTGGAGGAGAGATCCACTTCACTCCAAAATCTCCTGTGGGTGTTCAACTGCAATCAGATCTCGTGACTGTGAAGGCCATAGCATATATTTTGCATCATTTTCATTCTCTTCAAACCACTGCAATGACACTTCCCTCTAAGGCTATAAATATATGTACACAAATTTACTCTATAGATGCAAATATCATTCTCTCTCCCTCGACACAAACCCACACACTTGATTCCTCATGCACCCGGTGTGTGCCACCTGAGCCTTGAAGCAGCAGGCATCAGTTCTTACTGCATACTCTGCAGGGGGGCTGTATAATCAACCATACTCTCATTTCTTTTTCTCCCCCTTTTTCTGTACACCCCACCCCCCACCCCCCGCCATGCAAGTCTAATTCTGGCCTTGGTAATTAGTGTGCGGTGCTGTAAAGCCAGGTTGTGGTAGGTGTGTCTCTGTGGCAGCTGGCTGTTCTCCATGTGGGATCATTATTGGATTGCGTAAAGAAGTCATGCTCGGACCTACCCATTGTTCTGTCTCTTTCTTAAACCAAGAATAGAAGAGGAGAAAGAAAGATAGCGAGAGAGCAGTGACAAAGTCCAAAGTGCTGCCAGCGAAGTCATATTTCCACTCTGCACTGTGTTGACTAGATTATGAGGAATGACTGTCTGGGGTCGTTTCAATTGCTGTAACTTATTTTATCCGTGCATGTTCCATTCGCACTATTACCTTTACTAAATCCAATCAAGGAAGCCCAGAGGCAATCGTATTTCATTAATAATTTTAGTTAGCGCTGGCGAACTGAAGAGTGAAGGAAGGAAAATAAAACAAAAGTCTTTGGTTTATCATTGGGTTTATGCACTCTTAAATTGTCAGTGCATGAGACAGACTGCTGAATCTCCACATTTTAATGCAAGTGCAATTTGCATCATTACTGCTTTTGTTTCAGTTGTTTGGCTATTATGGCAAAGCAGAATGGATTTAATGGATGCAGAGCTGCTTCAGTGTGATATGAGGTGGTTTCTGTATTGTGCACTCATTCGAAAGGTTTGAAAAGTCTTGGCTCTGAGAAATGGGAAGCCATGCCTTCTTTAGGACTAGCAGACAGAATATTTTATAATATAAATGAACTGTTGTGTTATTTCCATAAGAACAACTTGTACAAGGATTTCTATGGTGGGTGCTTCATATAAACAGAGTTAAAATGTGTGTAGTCATTGATATGGTGAAGTTTTTTTGTAAGGAGACATTTATTTAGCATGTGGAATGAGCCTCCAGTGCGAGTTTATAACAGCCAGCGATAAAGCTGTAAAGCTGGTTTTCTGACACATAAAAGACTTTGTGCTTTCACTGTAACATGACAAGCTGCATTTTTTTGTCTTATTATCTTTGAGGGGAAAAAAAGGACTATAACCGTAAATGGATAAAAAGTGCAATGTGGTGTTCTTTATAAATAGAAAATTGTACTTGTTGACATTGCTGTGGTATAAGAGAAATAAAACACTTCACCACATGATGTGAAGCAAAGTTGATTCATTTCCAATTACATCATATCACCCTGACAATAGGGGGCCTACCCCTTTTGGTCTTTGGCCCCCAATTAATATTTAAATGAGTAGATTGCATTTAAGTTTAGAATAATTGGACAGTATTGGTGTAACAAGAAAGCCAAGAATTCTTTTCTTTCCACCAATGAATAAGACTTAAAAATATGATTCTAAGTTTGAAATTAAAATATGGGTTTGGGTCAAACAGCATAAATAAATAATAGTAATATTAATGAAAAAATGGCCAGTGGTATTGGACTAATACACACACATATACACACACAGTCTTGTGTCAAATTGGTGATTTTCTTCCACCCCTGTAAAAAACACTTTAATTTGAATCCTCACAGATTCATACATATTGTCTCTCTTTTTTCCACTGCCTGTTTGCCTATGGCACTCTCATTTCCATTCATGAGCATCTTTTTACACCTTTGGGATGCTTCTTAATCTGAGTGAATAAGCAGATGTAATCTGATTCATTGTAGAGAGTTATCAGATTACAGATTTTATTAGCAGAATCAGATTCGGTGAATTCTACAGTGGTAGTCTTTAAACAAAATTCAGATTTCTGTGTTACGCTGCACTTCTGTAAGAGTTTTAAGAAGAAAGCTTGTTGCTAGTTTTTTCCATTTGTACACCTAAGCGCTGAGCAGTTTAATGTCTCATTATCCTGCCATTGGTTTGTTTCCTGATTGTGTTCACCTGTTCTGTGTTTATCTCTTTTAACAGTCCTAGCCATGATTAACATGATGCTATCTTCCTGGTTTATCTCCTTGCCTGTTTTCTACTTTCTGATTATGGATTATCCTTGTTTAACTCTGCCTTCTTGTTTTTAAATCCATGCTGTGGACTTAGGGAATTATGATTTCATGTACTTGCGGCCTACCTCAATTCACTGCATGTTACAGTACACTCAAAACTTCTGATACGATTTTGCAAAAGGCTTCAGCAGATATAGTATTTCTCTAAATCTTTTATTCTCTGAACTACAATTAACCTTGAGCGTGTACAGGATAGGATGGGACAGTGCACTCATCTCTACAATCACAGCTTGCTTTGACTGGAAAGTTAATTCAGGGATGTTGGACTTCTCTTTAGCATACAATGCATTTCATAGTTATTGGCTCATCAAGGTTGATTGGGCTGAAAATACTGCACAAAAATGCTTACACACTACAACCAGCCAGCACGAAACAACCTCTTTCTTGATTCCTTTCTTTTGCCTAACCCTTTTCTAACCCCATTCAGCTCCTGATTGTATCATCCTAATGAAGTCGTTATGCCTGAGCGCCAATCAGTTCATCCAGGCCATTGTTTTATTGTAGTACTCATCTGTGCATTCAGGCTGTTGTGTCCTTTGTCCCACTGTGGGTTTCAGTACTCCCGCACTTACCAAAGAGATGGACCCTGAGAATGATGGACCTCCTGTGGCACATTAAGGGGATCGGAGAGAGACAACAGGCCAGGAATAGACATCTGTTCCTGTCTTTTCTTTCACTTAACCCCTCCTCCTTTTTTGTTTGGTCCTCTCCTTTGGTGTCCCTCCTTTGATACCCAGATGGGACTGGAATCAGGTGGGCAAAAAGTGACTTCATGCTGCGAGCGTGTGCCTGGTGGACGCAGGAGCTTAATTCCCTGTACACATGGGTTCTTATGGTGATTAAAGGGGGTTTGAGTGAGTGTGTGCGTTCACATTTATGTGTGTGTGTTGGTCGACACAAGCTCAAGATGCAATATGGCCCTTGACTTGCGGCAGGAGGCTGAGGCGGCATCTTCCACAATGGCAGCCGGCAGACAAACAGAGAGGGCTTAAGAGATTTCCTTCCTATTCTCTGTCTACGTTTGTGTCTGTCTCTCTTGTGCTTTTTCTGTCTCTCCTGCCAGAATCGCCATCTGCAGCATGACCAGTGAGTGTCCTCATCTGGTTGCAAACACTCCCCCTTTTTTTGAAACCCCCCAACACTCCAGACCCTTCTCATCCGTTGCCATGTCTTTTGTGAAACCCCTCACCCACAAACATCCAGGAACTGACAGCATCAACTTTCTAACCTAGAATTCACACCGGATACAACACGTAAGTGACACGTGCTTAACAAGTGACCTTATTCACACTGCTTGTAATTTTGTCTCTGTTGCATAAGCACTACCGGTATAAATAGAGCACCAGTACAGCCATACGTACAACAGTTGTAATACCACAGATCATTTAAAGGGACGGTTTGTAATTTTTCAATACACCTGTGATAATGTCGAATTGCTAAGAAATCACTGACGAACATACCATGAGGGTTTTTTTTTTTGTTTTTGTTTTTTTGTTTTTTTTTCCTCCCCCAGTTGCAGGCAAAGCTCATTTTTGGGCCAAAAAAAAAAATGCAGGAAAAAACAGAAGCCTAACAAGAATTAACTTGCCAAATCCACTGTATATCAGTATTGGTACATAAAGTTTCTCTAAGAAATTTTAAAAATGATATGATGATTAAAGGTTTTGTAACACAAATAGGTCTCAAGACATGTGAAATGAGACAGTGGGTCAGTGTAGAAAGCATCTTTCTTTCTTTGTGTTTTTTTCCTTCTTTTTTTGTTTGGATCATATGATGTGAAGAGATTTTTATGGAGTTTATACTTTACCAATTTACTTATGCATGCAAGTGGAGAAAAAAAAAAAAAAGATAGACATGGAGCTTTCCAAAAAGAAAAAAAAATGGATGGAGTTTGGTCACGGTTTTAATGTCAGTTGGCCTTAAGCAGTTCTCTTGCAAAATGTCATTGATTCTGGAATTGTTCATTGCATTACTTGGTCAAGTCACCGTCTAGCGCGTTTTCGCCGTGCTGACTGTCAACACGCCTCCCTCTTTTGTACAAATGCATCTATCAAAGCAGATCATCCATGTTGGGTATATTGACTTGAGTGTGTAATTGCGGTTCCTTGTAACATAATCCTGACCAAGGTAGGTAATTACATTCACTCGCAAATAATTCGATCTCCACCGCCTTGGGGTGCTGGAACGTTTTGTTCTCCGTTTAATAGTTTTACTGCAGTACACAGCCTGTAAATTAATCATTTTGGAGGTAAGGTGGGGGGGCGGGGTGGTGTTGGCGTGCCAAACTGCTGTGGAGGGAAACCCATAGGCGGAATCGACGGCTGGGGTTCATTCATTCAAAAAGAGATTAAAGCGCAGCCTCGCTCTATTTCGGCGACAAATTAAACCAGAGGAGATTGTTATGAGGGGCCTTTCCACGGGGCTGCCCTCCTCTTCCTCAGTTCAATCAGAGTCCTGCTGCCTGTGAAGCTTCTGACCCCGCACCCCATTCTTTCCCTGTCGCCTCTATTTCCTGCCGATCGGGGAGAATTCATTTCAGAGGGCTTAACCTCAGCAATGTCTTAATGAATAGAGGCCATGTCTGAGCTAAGAAGACTTATGGGGTTCGAAAGCCCCGAAGGCGCTGTGAAAGACCCACATGCTCCAGCTTCACATCATTTCTCTGAGATGTTAAGCTGGAAGCCAAAGAAAAGACTGGACCTAAAGCCATGAAGCTGATAAGCGTCAAGATTTCTGAGCCATGATTGAGCGATGTATATTCTCAGCCAACTCAGATAAATCCCTCTCCAAAAAGCCACAAGTTATAGTTGTTGTATAAAGTGGGAAGATGTGGTGTTTTTTTTTTTTTTTTTTTTTTTTTTCTGCTGCGAGAGCAAAAATGAAAATCACTCAAACAAATACTCTGTTTAAGGTTCCTGCAAGTCTCTCTTTTTTTTATGTGCACCACAGAGCAGGTAAATCGCAAAGAAATTTGCTGGCAGGCTTGCATTATCAGTATGCGCTTCTTCTAAATCTGAAAACATGTCTTTGAGTGAAAATATAGAAAGTCTTCAAGTAGGAAGAAGCAAGACAATGGCATATGTGAATGTATTTTCACCTGTTTTGTTAGCCAGGTGGTTTACATGAGCTAACCAGACAGCATTTCTTAAAGAATTTAAGCTCTATTCATAAATGTTTCAAATCTATAATTACAATGCTAGCCTGCCAGCAAACATGAGCTAACTTCATGGAATTTTGTTTATAATCCTCAGTGTTTGAACTTAAGACAGCCAGCTAAAGGCTGGCTTTAAAGTCATTCATATTCATACATATTCATAAATATTCATAATATTAACTGCTAGAGCTAGTAAGTAACCCAATGTTTTCCACTGAAAGCCATAATACTATTCAATAAGCTAGTGATCAGCTAAGAGAAGTTCTTTGAGAATTTAAATTAATACTCCTAAAAGTTAAATCTTCATTGCTTCAATGCTAGCCAGTTGGCTAACTTGAGCTAACCTGACAGGATTTCTGAGATGTTTAAACCAAGTTCATAAAAGCTCATAATCTTCACTGCTAATGCTAGCCAGCTAGCAAACATGACTTAACTTTAGAGGATTTCAGAAATGTATATTTATAAATGTTTATAACTCATTAGCCAGTTAGCTAGCATGAGCTAACCTGACAGGATTTATGAGAGGGTTTTAAGTCATATTTGTAAATGTTTATAGTGCTAACACTAGGCCAGCTAGCATTAACATGACAGGTTTTTTTTTTTTTTTTTTTTTTTTTTTTTTTTTTTTTTTTTTTTTTTTTTTTTTTTTTTTTTTTTTTTTTGTGGATTTTTAAGTTATTTTCTTAAATGTTTGTCATCAGTGTTGGTAACACTACCTGGCTATCTAACATTATTTAATTTAACTGGATGTTTGAGAAATCTTTAGCTTTAATCTTTAATCTTTAGCTTTTTGAGTATAATAATCACCCTTTTCATCGTCCCTTTTCATCTCCACACTGTTCTGTCTCAACCTCGCTACCATTGTTTAGAAAAATGCTCTTTCTCTGGCGTTTAAAGGGCAAAGTGTTCTCATCTTTTGGCAGCTGACATGCCTGTCAGCTCGAAAGCTGTATGTAGCACTTTTTAAATTCTTCTAAGTTCTAATTTCTAAATCGCAGTGCTAAAAGACAGAGAGAGAATAAAAGGTGCTCCTTTTTTCACTGGAAGATGTGAGCGAGGTCAAGGATACTTGCACTGAATTACACCAAGCTCGCTTGCAAAGCTTCCAACTGCGTGAGGTTCTGCACTCTACACACTTTGAGGATTTGTTGAAAGGGGAACGTGCAAGGCTAATATATAGCAGTGTCTAAACTGGCAACACGGGGACTAATTCTAGTGTAAAAGTCTAGAACCAGACTTTTAGAAACTAACTTTATAAAGAGGTCAGTTTGCTTGCGTGCCCTTCTTCTGGCTTCTGTATATCAAAAGGCAAGAAATAAATTATAGGCTGCAAGCTGTGAAAAACATTCCCCGTGGTTAGAGATGCTAACATAGATGCTTGAGATGCTATCGAACATTTGAGCATGGTTCAGACGCTCTGCACAGCCTTTTCTGCAATGCTAGTGCTCTGTGGTATGCTGTTTTTTTTTCCTCTTCTTTTTTTTACCAATGCATGAACAACGATTCGTTTTAGGCATGTTTATAAATCAAGCTCCAGCAGAAGGAGGCCTCTAATTTGATTATATCCTGCTGCCATTTATTCCACTCACAGCAGCCATGATGACACCTCTCTCTCACTAATGAATCGATCACAGAGTGAAAAATGTCACTTTACACCACAGTTCGTAAAACAAGTCGAAAGGCTTTTTAAGGGCATCATTAACTCAGAAAACCAAATAGAGTCGCATTAAATCCATGCTTCCAGTCAGAGCGCCTCGCACAAATCCTCCGTCATCATTTCACAGAATAAATCAAAGAAATATTTGTTCTTGCAAATTAGCACATGCGGCTGAGTTAGCAAAGGAGCTGGCTAATAAAAGGTTGCTGTTAAAAGTTCTGGAGGGCTGGGAGGTGTACTGACAGTGGAACATGACAGTGGTAATTAGCTTTCATGGGTCAGTCCACCACTTTACACCGCACCAGATGTCTGACAAGAGCACTAATAAACCATTCCTCTGTGTGTCTCCCGCCAACCTTTCTACATTAGCCTATTCCAATTTCACAAACAGTGACTAATCCATTCCTATTACTCCATGACCCACTTCTTTTTCTGAAAATACCAGTGTGACTCATGACCCCTTTTTCTTGGTTGGCTGCTCATCAGTGGATCCGAATTCGCTTGCCGTTTAGGAGGCACAGACTCTCATTAGTTAAGATTGTGTGTGTTTAAAGTGGGCTGACAATTGGAGCCATAAGGAGATGTTTACCTCGTGGCATTGCATCAATTGGCGCCACTTGGGGACAATAAGAACTTTGTGGTGTTCTTGCAGCTACGTCGATTTCCATACGGGACTTATGTTTGATGCTTAGTTTATTAGCACAGAGTAAACATCACCGTATACATTGGGCTTTTTTGGTAAACATTAGTCTGTTGTTTTTTTGTTTTTTTTTCCGTGACCAGTATTCCAGTCAAGAAGAGAGATCAGATGGCATTAATGCAGACCAAATGATGGATCAAATGAGATGTTGTGATTTTAATTCATTTGCTTATTATGTGTGAGAGTTAGTGCAATGGGAAGGAGGAGCTTTAGAGGAGGTAATGGTTTGCAGATCAGAGACTCTCTTTTCATCATGACAAATTAAAAAGAACAAAGACCTACATGAAGCAGACACGGATATTTTCCCAAGCATGAGGTTCTAACGCAAGGATATCATCTTTCACTTTTCCAATTATGTCTAGCCTCTGGACTGTGGATGCAAATCTGTACGCTTTGTTGTTTGCTTATTGCATAATCTGAGCTCAGTGGGCAGGAACTCTGCTGGAAGATATTTCTCCCTGCCATTCTGAGGGGTCAAAATCTGGCAAGGCTGCTAGCAAGCCTGGGGCTAGTATAACCTGCCAGCTCTAGCATAGCTTGAGCTCAATTCATGCATACCATTGATACACACCCTTATGTGGGGACTATATCTTAAAACATTTACAGCTATTTAAAGTAGATTTATATGGGGGGATTTAATCGAATCTCTCCCTTTAGCACCATCCAGTTTGGAGGAGCATCTTTAGTGCTTCACTAGATCTTGGCAGGATAAGTTCTTAATTCTCTACATTTCACAATAACTTACACCTGTACTAATTCACTCACATTTACATGGTGTTACAGTTGGAATACCCAAGAATGCATACTTTTTGGCCAGCATTAGCATGCCCCGGAGATAAAGCCTGTCCCATTTGGAAGGCAGCTACCTAGCTGTATCGTGCCCAAACTTGATGACAGCATCAGATCTTTCTTGGTGTAGGCCACTGGCCCTGGAGAGCCCCTTGTACTGCATATTTTAGTAATAACACCCCTAATTTACAATTGGATCAGTTGTGTTTGGAGAAGGGAAAACACTAAAATATGTAGGTACTCCAGGACTGGGGTTGGGAACCTGTGGTGTAGGTGTTATGTAACTCTCTTTATAGATCTAGAGGTTCCATGAAAGTTTTGACAAACATGGCGGACCAAACTATGTATGCTTCGTGCCTGTTTGCCTTTTTAGGTTTACCAGAAGTACTTCTGTTAAACTTCAGAAACGTGCAGTTACTCGATTATGGACAATAACAGATCAGCATCAGGTATCACTCAGTTCCTAGAACTCTGACTTTGGGATCAGTGGATCTTCACCACCAAAGCCAACTTAGTTTGGGTCACCCCCTATCTATGTTATTCAGCAAACTTTAATAATGTTCGGCACCAGAGCAACAGCTGCCAAGGGATGACCCAGACGTGGTGCCTGCCAAGGTTCCTTTTCAATTAAAATGCTGCCCAGAAACAGGCACCTTAGAAGAATGTGGCTGTTCAGGCAACTGCCTCTAGAATGAAATGCAGCTTCTCACACACACACACACACACCCAGTTTGGTCAGATTGGTATGCCTTGGCATGGCTTGAGTGACATTTACCTCTCTGCGCTCGCCTCTGCACGTCCTGTTCACTTCTCTTGACATCTGCTATGCGATGCGGAACAGGGGCTGACCAGCAGCCATTTTCCCCAATAAATCTCTCTGGTGTGCATACAGATGTGCTGCTCTGCCCCATATCTTGCTTGTGCCTGCTTCTGAGCATGAACTAACCATCATATACCACCCACAGGGCTGCTTGGAAACCATTGCTGTTCCCTGAGTAGTGGTCACCCATTTTTATTGATCACAAGATCTGAGATTATGCTGTCAGCTTTTTTAAAACAGTCCACAGAGATGCTGCCAGATCAGCACCTCTTACAGCATTTGATGAATCAAGGACATGTAACAGAGTGACACATGCTGGCCTTTGAGCTTCCTGCCAGTGGTGGTGGTGGCTCTGTGGTTGTAGTTCTTAGTGACCAGAACGTTTGTGTTCAAATTCCATCCTTTTTGGTCCCCCTTAAGTAAGACCCTTAACTCTGTTAGCCATTTGTTGAATTGGATTCTCTGTTACTTATGTCACTTTAGCTAAAAGCCCTTTGACTCCTAAGTGATTATATGCAGATGATTGAAACAGCACTCTCTGGTGACTATGGGGGGAAAGAAACAGCCCAGACAGGCATTTTAATTACAGTTGGTTTAATCTTATTCATTTTTAATGTTTTGCTGAAGGATAGTAGCCATATGCTGCAGGGTTCACTCAAAGTAGAGTCCACGAGATGTGTGTGTGTGTATATGTGTATATATATACATATACACACACACACACACACACCTCGTGGACTCTACTTTGAGTGAACCCTGCAGCATATGGCTACTATCCTTCAGCACACACACAATCCCTGCCGGACCCGAGACTCGAACCCACGACCTTCCGGTTCACTTTCAGGTTACAAGTCCGACTCTCGAACCATTAGGCCACGACTGCCCTCAAACAGCACATCTAATAAAGCCTCCCATGTTCTGGAATAAGATTCTTGGAACTGATGAAACTAGACAAGATTAACTTGTACCAGAATGATGGGAAGAGAAAAGTATATTGAAGGCAAAGAAATGGAATATTCTTCAATGGCCAAGTCAGTCGCCTGATCTCAACCCAATAGAGCTGCTTTTCACTTACTGAAGACAAGACTGAAGGCAGAAAGACCCACAAACAAGCAGCAACTGAAGGTGGCTGCAGTGAAGGCCTGGCAAAGCATCTCCAGGGAGGAAACTCAGAATTTGAGTTTTGAGAACAT
>CM041001.1:3336678-3348630 GCA_022985145.1 Pangasius djambal | reverse complement strand
AATCTGTATAAATCTCTTGTTGCTCAATTATGCCTGTTGTTCCCAGTGAAGTAACTGTCCCCTGCAGCATTTTGTAACTCCAGACCTAAACTTATGATGTTTATCAAATCTAAGACAGGATCCAGTCCATGCATACAGATGAGAAGTTGAGAGGTTTAGTCTTGCTCAAGGCCCCGTCGGTGGTGCACTTTCTCTCCAGAGTTCCGAACTCTCCTTACAGCACAAAAGCTTAACCACTGAGCCGCCATGACATGATTAGTTGCAAAAGTAAAACTGTCAAGCCTGAACAAATCCAGAGGAGAATGCTAATGCACTGTTTTGCTATTCTACCATGCAGTGAAGATCTCCAACCACATGATTTAACCTCTGATGTGATAATGGTTTCCTTAGTTAGATCAGCAGGGACTTGTCAGTTAATTGCTCCCAGGGCCAGATGCTAACACTGTGTGGCAGAATAGCTATTATTTTACACATGGATATGAGAAGATCTTTGGTAGGGTTACCAGGTCTACATCTTAAAGTAGCCAAATGGCTGTTCAAAATCAGCCCAAAAAACAACCTAGGGAAAAAATAAAAATACCCCTTACAAACCTTACACCAGGGGTGCACAGTTAAAGTCCTGTTGGGTGAGATCCAGCACATTCTGCTGTTCTTCCTGCTGTAACACACCTGCTAAACCTATTTAACTGGTAAATTGAATCAGGTGTCTTTGAACAGGAGAACATTAAGATACTGGGCTACTGATTGGAAGGTCGTGAGTTCAAATCCCAGCACAAGTGGGCTGACACCGTTAGGTCATTGAGTAAGACCCTTAACCCTTAACTGCTCAGTTGAATCCTGTCTCCATTGTAAGTCACTTTGGGATAAAAACTTTATCCAAATGAGCAAATGTAATACCTTTTGCTATATGAATATAATTATTTAAATGTATGCAAAATGCCCAAACTCTAACCTACAGTAAAAGTCCAAGTTATTTTTCGCATACCTATGAGGTATGCATAGGTATGTCTTTTTCCTTCACTTTATCTGCTCTTTTTAACTTAATAATCTGCTCTTTTTTTTTTTTTTGCATTTATTCCCCAGTTTATGATTTATTTATCCGTGACTACTACGTAATAAAGCACTTTGAATTTACCTTTGTGTACAGAATGTGCTTTTTATTCCTTACTTTTCCATTAAAAAGGTGACCACTAATTTGACCAAAGTGCATCTTTCAGGATACGTGTGGTATAAGCGAATGTCACATTCTAGTACTCATAGAGAATTCAAGTCTGCAGCTAGAGCCGAAAGCTTGTTATTATGAGTGATGAGTAAAATATAGGCATTTTGGCCAGCAGATTGAGATTCTAGCAAGATTGTAATTGCTTTTGAAAACGTAATTACTTCACCACAAACGCATTATGGGTCATGCAGTTGGTGATCAGTCAGTGCAGAGCCAGCACATTGGTGATGCAGATTGGAGTCAATCCTCAATGCTTAGTCTTTTTATATATTTACACACACACAAACATATATATATATATATATATATACTTTTTTTTTTTTTTTTTTCATGGAGTGGCAATGGCAGTCATGGGATTTGGGCTTTTCCAAGGAAGCTTAACCACTGACCTGCCAGTATACTGTGAGATATAGTATGTATAATTAATCTATGTGTATTCGTATGTACAAAGGAATGGTAAGAGCTCTGCTCTTCTTCTATAATTACCGCATATATTTCTGTGAAAACGCATCGAATAACATCCAGTCAGCATCTCACGGATCTTTTTTCTAACCATAATAAAATAAAAAAGTCATGCCTGAGGTAATAAGGGTAGATTGGGAGGCCAAGACTGAACTGAATCCATCCATCTGCTCATCAGAGATGGAGTTAGTGGCTGCTTGACACTTTAAAAAAATGAGGCTGCAATTAGCAGGAAACCTGACCTGAAAAGCATCATTAATCCTGAGAGAGGTCTCTCAAACCATCGACCTAGCAGACTCAGGCAGGATGTCAGAACGTGACAGAAGAGGAGGGGTTGTTTAAAGGGCGTAGATCATTAATTATATATAACTCATGATACACCGACAAGATGAATTCAGAGGCCAATTCACGATTGGTTCCTAGGCTTATAAGAGAGTTTATATTTTAGTCAGTTTTTCAAATTCATGGCATGGACTAATGTACTGTACAGGTTCAATGGCTAAGCCTAAAAAAACTGTTATACACAGGGACTGAAATATCAGCAGTGTAGGAAAGAGCCAAGTTAATATCTCAACCGTCAATTACGGGTCTGTAGCAGAAACACTTGGGACATGTGAACAAAGTGTACTTTGACCAAGCTTCAGAATAAAAGCTGAAGGAAAAAATTAGCACAGTGTCCGTGTGTTGTGTAAAGAGGAAAAGGATTTGACTTGGAGTCTCAAAGCTAGAAGCAAAACTCACAGGGTAAGTGAAGGATGTTAATGATCTGGTGTGTTTTTTTTTGTTGTTTTTTTTTTTTTTGGCACTATTGTAATTCCATGCATTAGGGAATTCTTACGTTATGTGATTCAATTCCAAATCCAAACTGATGTAATTTGCCAGCACCGGCTCCGCATCAGGACAATCTCGGTTCCAAACACTATCTTTTCTGGCTTGTTTTGATGTGATGATGGTAGCCCATCCTCCATTTCGGTTCTGCTGCTGTGTCAGTCTTTACTGCTGTAATCTCAGCACTTCAGAGGAGAGCAGTGTATAAAGTGCGTAAAAGGAAGTGATGGAACGACTTGGGATGTGATATCAGGATGTCATTATGACTGATGGCACACACCCTGGTGTTTATAATTGAGCAGAGAAGCACTGGGATGACTGTAGCTGTTAGGTGTGGTGTTTACGAGCAGTGGTTGATGATGTTGAGATCTACTTCACTCTGTGTGTGTGTGTGTGTGTGTGTGTGTGTGTGTGTGTGTGGCACTGCGACATGGCGAGCGCTTATTAAGATGCACGGCACCATTCCCTTCCGGC
This sequence comes from Pangasius djambal, assembly GCA_022985145.1. Taxonomy (NCBI): domain Eukaryota; kingdom Metazoa; phylum Chordata; class Actinopteri; order Siluriformes; family Pangasiidae; genus Pangasius; species Pangasius djambal. The sequence continues at coordinate 3,345,644 of CM041001.1, read as the reverse complement.
TGCCTGGGTTTTAGCACTTTCACTGAGCTCTGGAATTATGATGGAATATTCCGGTTTTAGGACGGAGCTCCGTAATGTGTGAAGGGCAAAGCATTGCTAGTCAGAATAGGCCAAGAGCAACCGGAACAAGAATATGCGCGCGTGTGTGTGTGTGTGTGTGTGTGTGCTCGCGCAGGGAGGTATGCCATGCTATGCATTATGATTCTGGTCTGCTGTTATACATAATGTCATCACATAAAAAAAACATATTTCTACATGCAGCATGTCAGTTGCAATTTGCCACATAATTCTTAAACCGGTCTGGCAGTTTTAAAGCAAAACCATACCAAGGAAAAATCAGTAATAATTGTCCTACACTGTTATTATTATCTGATTATTTTATATCAGAGTGATGGACACATTTGGTTTCATTTCATACATATAAAGGCACTAACCCCTCCCCCTTGCTCCAATCCCATCAGTAACATTCATAACTTTTCATTCAGATTGAGTTTTTGTTATAAACTGGCAACACTGAGTCCATGCAGAACATGTAAGTCTGATGGCACATTCAGCCTAATTGTAAATAAAATTTGCTTCAGTTGGATTAAAATGAAAAGAATGTGTTTTGTATGTTATAACAGTTATTTTTTGCTTTGTAAGTTCATCTAGCTTAACTTTAATGTTGCAAATTCTCAAAACCTTGCAAGCATGAGAACAGAGCAGAAGATGGTGGTGCGGCTAATTAATAAGAAATGCTAATAATTAAACTGTTTGTTTCTTTTAGTGTCCAACAGCAGAAAGGATTCAGGTTGGGGGAATTTGCATTTTTTCCCAGTTTTTCATTAACATGGCAAACTGCTTAACTTTGCGAAAGAGAGACTGGTGCAGGAACAACTGTTTATAGCTGCTATAGCATAAGTGATGACAGGAACTAATCTACTAGCTACCACTTTCCACAACATTAGATTTAACTGTAAACGGATAAAAAGTACAGCATGGCAAATTGTTATGGTATAAGAGAAATTAACCACGTCTGGACCTCCTTTTTTTTAATTAAATTTTTTTTTTTTTTTTTTTTTTGCATCTGGCCACATCACACCACATATAAACTGCATTGTTTCATGGCATTTAATGTTATAAATGCATAACATTTATAAAGTTAGAAATGCCAATAGAATAAAAAAATTGTTTGACATGTGTAAAGTCATCTAGAAATAAGATGAATTTTTTTTTATTTATTATAATCTCATAATAAGAAATATTAGCTTAACTTGTTCATATTAAAGATATTTTCACTTTTTCACAAGATTTTTGCAGTGTAGCTGATTCATACTTTGTATTTTGTATACTTTTTTTTTTTTAGGGTTTTTTTTTCTTTATAGACCAATATAGCTCCATTTAATTATATTCCTTGCACATATTCTTATAATTTCTCCATCTGGGATAAATATGCAGTAATGATAAATGTAAATGAATGCACAAGAGATAGGTAATCTGTGGTGATAAGCCAGCGATTAATATAATGCACAGTCTGTAATGACATCTGAAGGTGAAAAAGAAAGCAGCTCCTCATACACCTACATCAAATATTTACAAGGATTAGATGTTATAGATGTGAAAGTATTTGCACTTGGAGTTTCTGCAGGAGCACTTTGGTTTAAAACGGACATGGACGTATATGCAATTAAGTGTGTGGGTTTAAACAATTTCCGTATTTCAAGCGACTTTAAAGTGCTTTTGTCCTTTGGAAGGTAAATCTTCCCACGTGGCTCGATGGAATCTGATCGCGAAAGGCATGAGTGTGTTTATTGGCATGCCGAGATCGAGCTGGCATATGTTTCTCCTGTGGGCATATCCGTGCAGCTGTCGTCAATGTCATCCGAAGTTTGTACAAATGAATTTGACACGAGTCATTTACTCGCCCATGCTCATCCTCACGTGTTTACGTGGCTGCTGCGTGTCTTATAGAATGTGGGTGGCTCTGACTTGTTGGTGTTTTTTTTTTTTTTTTCTTTCCTTCTTTTTAATTTAGTGTGCTGTATTAGTCATTGCAAAGCCTTTTCGTTAATATAAGCTGCAATTTAGAGGCGATGATGCACAGTTACATAAGGCGAACCTTTCATGATGAAACCGTATTCACACTTTGGAAATACACCAAGTAGGTCAAGAATGAGTAGGAGGAAGTTTACTTTAGTCACGTTTCATTTTACATATCCCTTAAGCAACAGTTCTTCTGTCTGAGTTCCAGGTTATGCAATGGTCGTGAGTGGACAAAAATACCGACTTAAAACATAGTTATGTTCAGTTTTGTCATATTGTTATTACGCTAGTTTGTTATAGATGCAGATCTGAAAAATGATCGAGAAGAATCGTCCCTTCTGCTTGTAATGTCTTGCCTTAAACCTCAATGTCCATTTTTTTTTTGCCTTTGAATATGAAAATTTGAATTATATTCAACGAATTTAGAAGTCTATATAAAATCAAGCATTAGCCAGGCATCCTTTAAGCATATGTCTGGGCGAGATGAGTGCCTCGCCGTTTCGCATCACTGTGAACACAGAGGTCATTTCACACACCATTCATTATGTGGGTGAGAGCTTTACACCCACCTGTGGCCAGAAAAACATTCAGTTCAATAAAACACCACTGTAATGTCTGTAATGTGTATACCCAAGCCTCCACTTAAAGCTTAATAAATGCAGGGTTTCTATGCTACAATGCATTAAAGCAAGCAGAGCATCAAATGCAGAATGGGTCTTAAAGGTAATGACTCTCTTGTTTTAAGCCCTGTAGAGTAGCAGGGCCTTTCAGAAATGTGTTATTCAGAAATTCATGTAGGACCTGTGTGCTTATTTACAGGTTGTCCTTTAGCTTACAGAAAGGTAGAAGATCTGACACCAGATGAGACTGGAAGCTAAATGTTTGGATCACACTTCATCTAATGAGTCATCTGCTGCAGTTTAAAACTAGGAAAAAAAAAAAGAGAGCGAGAGAGTGATCAGGACAGGAGGAGAGATGGAAGGAGGGTGATTCAGAGGAGATGCAGAGAGATTGCAAGAAAGAAGGGGATTGAAGAGGAGAGAGATGAAAATGGTAGTAGTGAGATGGAGATGGAGCTAGTGTGAGAGAGATGCTATAGCAAGAGAGAGATGGAGATAGAGATGGGGTAGAGATAAAAATAGTGATAGAAAGAGAGAGATGGAGAGAGTGTAGTGAAGGGGCAAAAGGGGGTTAGCAAGAGAAGGATGGAGATGGAATGGGGGATGGAAATGGAGGAGGATAGGGTAGTGAGTGAGAGTGATGGAAATGGAGTTGAGGCCGTGAGGCAGGGATTGGGAGATGGGGATGAAATGTGTGTAGAAAGAGAGAAAGAAATTGATATGGAGACTTGGAAATGGAGAGGTAATGAAGCTGGACAAGGGTTAGGGATAGAGAGATCGAGGTGGAGATGGGGAGAGAAAGTTGGAGAAAGATGGATGTTGAGATGCAGAGAGATGGAGATGGTAGCAATGGAAATGAGGATGAGAAAGATGGAGAAACAGATGGGGTAGCAAGAGAGAGATTGAGGAGAGGTGAGAGAAATAAGAAATAGGAGAAACCTGAATAGATTGAGATGTGGTAGCAAAGAGAAGAGAGATGCAGTTGGATTAGTAAGGGACAGAAGGAAAGAGATGGATTTGGAGATGGGGTGGAAAATAGAGAGATGGAGATGCGGTAGCAAGAAATAGAGATGGACCTCTGCCTCCACAGATGAATCTTTTTGGCTCTCACTCTCTTTTTTTTTTCTTTATCACTCACTCTCCCATTTCAGTACTAAAGCCCCAATGTGTGTGTGTGTGTGTTTACCCGGATCCGAGGAACCACAGGAGGCTGATTAAAAGCCAAACTTGGGGCGTGTGGGCAGATTAAAAGGTCGAACCAGGGCACCACATGGGGCAGAGTGGCACTGACTTCACCAGCCTGGGGAACACACCCCAAATCAGCCGCACTCAGAGAAAGGGAGAGAAAAGAGAGAAAGACAAGAAGTAATTACTCTGCCATTGCAGTTCAGACTGTGAATTTGAACGGTGTTTTTGAAAACCCAACGGTGGCGTCCATTTGCATTCTGTGTGCTTTCTGTTGCATCCTGAGAGCAGTGAGCTTGATTAAAATGTAGATGCATAGCCAAGCTGCTCAGATTGAGAAGGGAAGGAGGGAGTGAAAGAGGGAAGGAGGGGTTGGATAGAGGGAGGGAGGGAGGGACAGAAGCCAAGAGCGCATCAGCTGCTAATGGAATTTCAAACGGACGTGGTTTATTGCTCTTGCGTAGCATCGAGAAAGCTATTTTTATGCCAGACTCGCGCTAAAAGTCATCTCCCTGCCCTCATCCTTCCCTCTCTGTTTGTCTGTCGCCGCCCAGGTGGGCGCATCGATCCGATCGGCAGAGCTGTAGCATTTCCAGGGAGCTGCTCTCCAAGCACCGCTGTTTCTGCTACGCACACTGACTGCGATCATTTTGTCTCTAAATCGCTCATTGATGGAGAAAGAATAAAATGAAGTTACATTTGTTTAAAGACTGATTTTTCAGCACAAATGGAGTACAAACAAATAATAATTTTATCGCATTAGTCTGTTTTCCATGTTTAACTGAGTTTGCAAAACCAGAACAGGCTTGTCTAGCTTTCCCTCCAGTTTAAACTGGATTTATCCTGCTTCACTAAAATAATTATAGCAAGTTTTTTTTTTTTTTTTTGTAAAGCAAAATCTAGAATGACAAAATGATGAGTGAAATGAAAAGTAGAAAAAATATTTTTTTAATTAAAAATTAGTTACTTTTTTGGCTAATTAAGATAACTTTTTAGTATTTAGCACTTAGTGTGTGAGTATACATGAATATTTAAAGTATGTCATACTGGTTTGAGCATATTTTTTCTAAAAATTACAGAAATTCTTTACTGTGAACAACCTGGAAGCTTGCCCCTAATCCTAATCTTAACAGCACAGCTTCCAGAAAGCACTTGGAAAGTTTGGATACTCTTAACTGGTGTTCATTTTGATGCCAGCTCTGTCATTTAATTAGATTGTTTTATGATGCTTTTGAGGAAAATATGCCATTATTTGCACCTTTTTATGTAACTTTGTGCTGTGTGAATTGTAACGATTTCAGAAGTGTGAAATGTTCGAAAGCAGTTAATTAAATGCAGAAGGAAATCGATCGAAATGTAACTCTTTTGAGTGACCAAAACTCATAGCCATTAGAGTATTTAAGTAGCATTAAGATGATGTATGGAAAATAAACACCTCATGGGCTTTTACAGATTTGAGTGAAATGTTTAGCTGACAGAGTGACGATCAGCGTTTCTATTCAGCCGCAGACTGCAATTACTACCAGGAATAAGAGAGCAAGAATCACCTTCCAGAATCTCTCTGTACTTGTTTTTTCTTCAGTTAAAGCAGAGTAGCTGATTACAATCAATAATCAATCAGAACGAAGCTGACACAGCTTGTTGATTAGCTGTAGGACCACACAAGCTGAACGTAGTGTCGACCATTCCCCAGGACAACCAGCCGAGCCCAGAGCTGTCAGCTTGACAGCGACCTGCAGCAAAATGGGTCCTCTTATTGAAGTCCTATATAGCAGCTATCTGATTCAGACCTTCTGCTCTAGGAAAGAGAGTTTCTTCACTGTAGTTTTTGTTTTATATTAAAGATCCAACAGATCACAGGACATCTCAGTGTTCTTTGAGTTCACTCTAAGGCCGATGCTCGAGACAAGGCCGCACGTTGTTCATTTGCTAACGAGCAGGCTCTGATTAAAAGCCACAGACGGAGCTGATTGCAGATCAGAGCAGGGAGGAAGAGCCTGCAGCGAGGTGTGAGAGCTGTCACAGCGTGCGATTCCTAATGAGCCGGCGTCATGAGCTATCTCACACCAACAGAGAATGAAACAAGAGCGAGGACAAAAACGGTGCTGATTCATACATAAGACTGCACAAGTTGAGGAGCAATCATAGCACAGGAGGGTTGATAACCTAATGCAGTTGACTAAAATGGATATGATCCTGGGTGTCTGAGAACATGGATCGTAATTTTTGGTCAAATGAGAACTGAATGGAGATAGAAGTAGATAGATAGTATCTCACACCTGGATAAGAAACTCAATATAAAGGGTGTTAAAAACTAATTTTCCTGCACATCACTGTTTTCACATCAACCACAGTAATGATCTTGTGTTATGTTGTGTTAAAAATCGAAAAATCATTTATGGTTGGTCAATAAATGCACTAGCAGATGAGTTGTAAACTGGTGGACCCTTGAAAATGAACCAAACTTACATGAAAAGCTAATGTAGCTTATCCAATAAATGTATGAAAATACTGTGTGTAGTTCAGTGACTCTAGTTTTCTAAACATGAACCACTTCACAACTTCTGTAGCAGCTCATCTGTGATGGTTTATCCAGTCACATTCATTTATGCAAGTTATTTCGCTTAAGGCAGCTCATCGGAATCAGGGACTATCTATATGACTAGAGGCATTACTTAAGAAAGGAAAGAGTTTCACAGATTTTCACTGATTTGATTTATCCTCTCTGGGCTCAATGAAAACAATGTTTAAAGATGATTAAATCAAGAGTTACGTTTTTCTTCTTCCTGTGTAAAATTCAAAATAGACATATCTCAGCTGTTCAAGGTCTGTGGCAATAGTCAAAAGTGGTAACCTGAAGGAGAGGGGCAGGTTTTTCTTTAATCCCATTCCCACCCAATCAACAAGGAATTCTGACCAATCCCGGCTACTCTCACAGAAAGTTTGACCAATCCCAGCCACTTCTGAAGGAATTCTAACCAATCCCAACCACTCCCATAGAAATTTTGACCAGTTCTGCATGCTCCTGAAGGAATTCTAACCAATCCATCTTCTCCCACAGAAGGTTTGACCAATTACTGCCACTCCCTCAAAGAATTTTGACCAGTCCCAGCTGGTCCAACAGAAAGTTCGACCATTCCCAGCCACTCACGAAGGAACTCTGACCAATTTTGCCCTATTCTACAGAAAGTTTGATCAATCCTGAACCTTCATGAAGGAATTCTGACCATGAAGAAATGTGACCAGTCCCACCTGTGGCTATAGATAGTTTGGCCAATCCTGGCTGCTCCCATAGAACTTTTTACCAAATCCTGGCCAAGTCTAAAAAAAAAAAATTTCTGACCAATCCTACCCACCTTCTACTTGAAGGAATTCTGACCAATCCCACCCACCCCTGCAAAACTGTGTCCAATCCCACGCTGTCCAGCAGAATGTTTGACCAATTCATGCCCACTGCTGCAGTCATTACTGTTTGCACCTGCAATATTTTACGATGAACTTTGTTGGTTCTATTTCTCAAAATAGAAACAAATTAGTAATTTATACCACCATGTCTCTAACCAGAATAAAGCAGCTACCGATGATGAATGAAGGCAGAAACTGCATCACACAGCGCTGTGTGCCACCATATATGCTTTCATGTTAATGAACGCAGCCTTTCAGCAAGAGAGTATTCTATTCAGTGTATCCATTTTTTCTATGTACAGCACTTATACAAGCGCCTGTAACTAAGAATAGCTTGACGGACTGACATTTCAGTTACAATACGGTGTAGAATCCAATATTCCCTCTTCTCGACATCAAGTTAAATGGCTCTTAACCTCCAAGGCTGCATCAGAGAGTGCTTTGTTCACCTCTGGCATCCTTGCAGCTTCTGTTTGTGTTGCCTTAGATCCAAATGCCATCGCAGATAGCCACACACTCTCTCTTTCCTCCATCTGTGGCGGATTTACAGAAGGGCTGAGAGAATATGAGTGAAATCTTGGGTGCTGTCTAGATCCTTAATGTGGAGAAAGGAAGAACAGGGTGAGTCTACAGAGTTGTCTCTTCAGCATGTCCCCTGTTACAGTGTGCACTCATCATACTTCTCCACACGAGGTGTCCATCAGCCGAGGATGCCTGCCTAACTAATTAAAGAGCTATTTATCAAGATCAGGTAGAACAGCCGCCGCCCACCCACCTCTCGCTGCGTTTAACTACAGTAATTGGATGATGTTTTCCTTAATGCAATCCTAGCTCTCCGGTCACATTGATCCACTGCTTAATGGCATGCGTTCACTCTCAGGCTTTTTAATACAGCGATGGGTTTTCTTGAATTACTGTGTAATATTCTAAATTCTGAAGAGTGAGAGACGAATCTATCTGCTGAAAAGTGCAGGTCAGCAATCTTACATGGCTTCAATTTAAAGAGATCATTGTATTATCTAGTATCAGCATAGCGTTTGTTAAGGAACTGGTGAGTATTTTCAGGCTCTCAAGTATCTGCAATGTCTCAGGTCAGCTACAGAGGGTTTCTCTCTGAAACATGGCCCTGTTGTTCTAAATGGACGGGAAGAAAGAAGCCGAGCTGAAATGGAGGTTGCAGTGTCTGGAATTGAATGTAAATGGATTACCACAGAACAGGGCCCGGCACCCGGCGAGGCGCAATATACAATTCAGGACACATCTAACTTGGAATGAAATGGCAGCCCTTGAACCCAGCTGAAGGTTGCAGCTCCAGATATCTTGAACAAATAATACACTGTCTGAAAACAAAATGTGTAAACAATGAATTTTGAATGAAAGCACGGAATCGTGATGCAGTTCTTAAATGAGAAATTGTTCAAATACCAACCTGCAAAGCTACATGCTTCCAAAATGGAGCACTAATGGGAAATGAGTGCCATAACTGTTGCCAGGAAACGTCTGTGAATTTTACTTGTTTTTTAGACCCTTCAGATATGTACTTTGTGTTTTTTATATCTCACATATGTCACACACATTTTATATTTCAAATATATTTTCATATGTGGATTTTTTTTTATTTCATGATTCACATGTAAAATTTTTTGCATCTGACATGATTAATTTATTTGCACATTGTAAGTTTTTTTTTTTTTTTTTTTTAAATTACACATTTTTTTTTACGATTCATTTATT
>CM041001.1:3286542-3336578 GCA_022985145.1 Pangasius djambal | reverse complement strand
ATGAGATTTTTTTTGTAAGGGAACCTGATTGAATACGTCCTGCTCTCACTCAGGTCCTGCCAACTCAGGATACGGACCTGTGTGAAGCCATCCAGCAATCAGGTGCCACATTCATGTGTGTTTGCCAACGAGGCTTTTCAGCTCCAGCAGCAGCTCGGGCTTTAAATATTCAAGTCTTCAAATCCAATCAGATGCTCAGATCAGTGTTACACTAGCAACCAATTAAAAGCCCTTTTAATCACTGTAGCCTTGAAGAAATGTTAGATTTGTGACCGTGCTTAGCTTTAATAATTGGAACACAACAATGTTTTCATTAATAACTCATTTTTAGTACAGCAGAGGACTAATTTTGTAATGTTTTAAGAAGCAACATCTCTAGAACTTGATTCTGGAATACAAGCAAGGAAGATGCATCACATACTTCATTGTGCAGGAGATAAACGTGTACTGAGAGACTAGCTAGAGCAATAGAGACTGAGACTGATAAATGGACTACCATTTTTTTGCTAGAACGTCTTTTCTCAAGGTCGTCTACGTGATGTGGAACTGTAGGTGTCCCAACTTGGGTCCAAAGCCTGCCGCGCTGGCTCGGATTCGGGCCACCTGCTCACTCGGGGAAGACTTACTTGATTCCTGAGAACTTGTGCCAAGAGGGAGTTACCCTCACCACCATTCCAGCACATATCCGTACAAAGTGTGCCAATCTGGAGCCTTCCAAGGACTCTGTACGGAAATAATGGAGCCTGAAATGTCCAAGGCCATTTGAGTCTGTAATGAAAAATTTGATGTGTGGACTGTGATCTCATGCTTGGGCACATATGTTGGAAGATATGGTCTGTTTAATCTACCCGCAACCCCCCCACCCCACACACACACACCACTACCACCTCACAGAGCAATCCATAAAGCCTTGGTTCCATCCAATCAACCTACATGCGGATGACCTGCTGTTGCTGCTCTTACTGCTGCTACTAGTCTTAAATAATGTTTCGTAGCTTAAGTAGAAAGTGTCACATGGTCCAAACTCCCTGATTGTATCTTCATGGGTGATTAATATCAGAAATGACAGAACAATAAGTACACAGCCTCTCTAAACAAAAGGGTTTGATTCTGGTTTCTTTCACCATCCGCGCTCAGCTTTGCAGGCGAGAAATAAAAGATTACCTTCAGACCATACCATTATTTTTGGTGATGGCACTCATACATCACGGGCAGAAGGTGCCTGTCGCTGGCCTATGACTGCCCTGGAATACAGAGCAGGACTCGGCTCGACTTTAATTTCATCATTTTGCTGTAGAACTAAGAGCTCCAGAAAGGACAGAAATCACTCAGTTCTCTTGCCTTTAATGTATATTGTTAAAAGTTCTAAGAGCAAGAAAACGTATGCATCAGGCAGCCATTTTCTTCTCCTCAGATCCCTCAAAAAGCAGTTGACTGCATAGCGAATCGTTGTTAAAGAATGAGGGGCATTCTTTACAGGTGCAAATTCTGCTTACACTTGGGTGTAAATGAGTCAAGAGTTCTCTGTAATGGCTGCCAGCTGTGGACTCAAAGCCCAAGCTCGCTGAATTATGGTTGAGCCATTGGTCCCTGCCATTAATGTATAACCATTTTAAACAATTCTGTGACCAACTGAGATAATGCGATTTTGAACCTGACCTAGCTATGAAATCAATAAAATTCTGATCAAGATGGCTTAAATGACTTTTGATGAGATTCACTGAGGTAATTACACACACACACACACACACACACACACACACATATATATATATATATATATATATATATATATATATATATATATATATATATATATATTTATTAATATATTACACACGCACACACAAACACATACACACAGTCCACTCAATGATTGTGCAGTTCCATTTGGCTCTAATAGGAGACCTTCATCAGCTATTGATTTGGGAGTTGCAGAGGCACACACTGGCAGTATTGCATGCCATCTTGCTCTGTCTTTCTCTTTTCTCCCTCACTTGCTCTCTTTCACTCCCCCTCGAATGGTTCTCTTAAGCTCAGATCTCATCAAGCTCTCTTTCTGTGTTTGCCAAACATCTTCTGTCATTACCTTGAAGGTCGCTGCAGAAGTCATTTCAGCTTGGCTTCTCTCTGAAACTTCATTCTGTATCAGTTGGAGGTGCTTCAGTTTGATTGGTGTCACTAATAACAGTGCAGTTGCATGTTTTGTGTTTCACTCGGGGCCAAATCCTCCGAGCCAGAACCTTACACTTGATTAGATTCATGATTTTTGATGAAATTTTTTTTTTTTATCACAGCCTGAAGTAATAAGAGTATCCAGCTTCAAGCTGCTTTAAAATGTATTCTAGGAATATAGTGTGCTATATCGGGGAATGATTTGACAGCGAGTGTTGGTAAGGCTGATATCAGTATTGGACCAGATTTGACTTTTTCTTATTTTATGCAGTGAATGTGTGAGAGATTGAGTCACGTAACACAGATCATTTATAATAGCAGAAACCCCAAATTGTCTTGAATCAAGTCACCATTTGTAATGTTTCCTACAACCAAAGGTGGTCAACTTGTTACCATGAGGATGCCAATAGCGGTCAATACTCTGATTGGTATTGTATCAAGAATGGAAAGCTACGTTCTTGTGATTTTTCTTTGTGAGTGTGTGTTTGTGTGTTTCAAGTCCATAATGATCTACTAGGTCTTCATGCTGTGTTTCCTCCAAATGCCAAACATGCTAAACTAGAGAAGTTGTAACTCTTTCATTCATGCAAAAAAAAAAAATCCCCACCAAACTTCTTTCCATCGTCTGTCTTTTTGCGTAATTTGCACTTTGATTGGACAATATGTGCTTAGTTTGTGTACTTGTATTTGTCCTTCAAAGGCATTTTGGGAACTTACGACAGAGTAAATAATCCACGTCATTTGCGTTCATTACACCCATGACTGTATTCCACATGTGCCTGCTCAGTTGCCGCTAATGACATGTTATGGATGTGTCAGCAAAGAAATGGAGCTCAAATCTAGGGGGCGTGTCACTTTCTATAATCATTTGACATGACTGTCAGTGATAGGCTGCATGAATCTACAGTCTGAGATAGCAATAAAGAAGCCCCAGCCACCACATCCTAAATTCCACTGTCCTCCTTTGTAAATGTGAGCTAGTAGACACCTGCAATGCTCAAGGAGAAGAGGAAGAAACCTCAGCACCACTTCTTGCTTCTTTATCCCATTCTGTGTATTTTTCACCAACCATTGGTGGTGCTGTTGTGCTTGGTCCCAACAATTCAAAATAATCCACCATGTTAACAGCAAATAATCTGAAGTGGATGCTAAAAATGAAAATTTACACTGGCATATTTTATTTGATTTATTCTTTTAAACATAAATGGACTTAACCTTGCTATACCATTTATACCTTGACTAATTCTGTTTGGACATCTTTCCCAAGTCACAAGCAAATGGATTGTTTGGGTATCACAGGCACTGAGCTTTTAATAATGCCCATTATTCATAGTGTAAATAAAACTCTCCTTAATTTCACTTTATTACCGCCTGGAGACGTGGCAGCAGAAGCAAGGTATTGACTACAGCTTTATTTCTTTCCTTTTATTTAGAAACTGAGGTCAGAGGTGCATAGTGCATTACCCTGGCTGAGAATCAGAAGAACAGTTAGTACTGCTAACCCCAATTCATTATCTCGCCTCGTTTTGGAGTGACGTCAAGAATTCCTGCTATCATTATAACCCCCCCCCCCCCCCCCCCCCCCAAAAAAAAAATGCTGTTACCTTTATCAGCGTTTACAAGGATGTGTCACTTCAGCTGACAGCAGCCTGATAGCATTTACCTTGACTCCAGGGGTTCACGCAGATGTATGACATATGGCATGTGGCATAGGAGAGTTTTGCATACTTCACTCCGACTTGACACATGAGCGTTTATATGGAAAATGAGGAAGCAAGAACTCTGGGATTATGGGTAATGAGGTTCATCAGGCGGGTTCATTAATAATGTGGATGTCTATGCACAATGAAATGCAAAAAGAGTCGTGTTGTGTCTGATGAAATGACTCCTATGGATTGCTTTATTTGAGTTTTGAGTACAACTGATCACCGAGCAAATGGGGTAGTCATTTCATTAGATCCCAAAAGAACATGACTCTCTTGCATGATTCATTTGCAAATGACCAGAGTTGTACTTTTTTGATTCATGGCTTCACAGTGGAAAAAAAAAAAGTAACTTGTAGAAATGTTCTTTCCTGAACCAGCTCCCTGCTGACCTAAAGGCCAAAGAAGTGAGTGATTCAACGAAGGAAATGAGCTTAATAATGTCCTTGCATACGTACACGTCTCTTAAGATGTCAGATGTATCTCTCAGCCACTAATGCATCTTGCTAGCTCCTTAATGTGTGAATAGTCACTAATGCATCCTGATAGCGCAACGTTTTCTGAGAAGCAAAAGAAAAGAATATTTCACACAAAATACCTTTTTTTTTTATATAGCACTTCTCTTTGCCTGACCTTTGAAGAGGGGAAAAAAAGCCTCATCAGGCAGTACAGATTTCTTTGTAACTTTTACTTTATATCCTTTTGCTGAAAAATGCCTCATATATTGCTTGACAGCCACCAAGCCTCGAAGCATGAGAATATAGGCTTTCTTCATACGTGAGGCAAGCCACCACATCCTACACTCCACTGTCCTCCTTTGCAGATGTGAGCTAGTATACAACTGCAGTCCTCAAGGAAAAGTGTAAGTCCATCATTCTCACCCAGAGATCAGAGCCAGTTTTGCAATCTTTGAACCCCAGACATGGATGGATGTGGTATTGTCGGGATTCAAGCTCATCTTCCAGAGCTAAGGACAAAGCCGTAGACATTCACACCACTTGGGAGCCCAAAAAGTACCAAACATACTATGAAAAATGTTTTGCTTGAATTTGCTTGGATCAGGCATATTGTTTGACTCCATGCTATTGGTGTCGGTGCCTTTTCTCCCATTGCCAGGAGGGACCAAGATAGAAACTTTTAGAGTGAGGTCTTACCTTAACTAACATTGTAGTTTAGAGGTAGAACAGAATAATGGTATGACGATGTAACTTGATAAGGCATAATATAATATGACATAATACAGTATAAAGCAATGTTACGCTTAATGTTAAGCAATAAGGTTTGCGGTGGATCCGGAGCCTATTAGTTGGCACAGGTATAGTTAGTATATAATGTCCCCAGGGGCAACAGGTCAAGTTTTAAAACTTATGCCATCTTTTTAACCACCTTTTTAGCCATCTTTGTAAGTATCATGAATTCCTTCTCTAACATCTGGTGTGTTTCCCAGCACAGTAGTTTTGTTTTCAGTTCATGTCATGTGCTTTTGTTTGTAATGGCCATGTACCTTTGTTTTGGCTTCTGTCCCATCATTGGTTTGTTACCTGATTGTGAACATGTGTTCTGTGCTACTCTAAGCCTGAGCCGTGTTTTCCATTTCTCTGTTTCTCATGCCTTTCAGTCATGGATTATCCTGCCATAATTTTGCCTACCTGTATTTTGACCCATGCTGCAGATATTTCTGGATTTCCTAAAATAAACATCAAGGCAGTATTATGCACTTGTGTTCTGCTTTTATTCACCACACGTTACAGTAAGACTGCGATATTGGGTTGTATTTCATAGCATTTTAGCTGAAATAGAGCTAGAGCAAACATGATCTCGGATCAGTGAGGCAGTCACTACCATTGACTGCTGGCTTCTTTTGAGTCTCTGCTGCTGGATCTGATTAGATTTTTCTTCTGAAGTGTTACACCAGTGGGCTTCTTGATAGACATCCATTGAGTCCCTGAGATTCTGGAAAGCCTGGTCAGAATTCATGCCTGGTTAGAGCTGAATTTATCCACTGGGCTTGGAGAAATAAATATTTTATACAGATTAATAGTTGTTCTGCAAGTATGGGCCCATTGATGTTTAAAATCAGGCTTGCCCTGGACAGCAAATGACCACTATCTATAAAACTGATCTGAATAGTATTGGTTGATGGATTGATGTTCTGTAGCAGAGCTTCAGCCCACTTGGGATACCAGTAATGTAATTCCAAGGAACACTATTGTCCTTCACCTGTCATATCTCTGCATCAATTAGAGGCACTGAGGGACTGATGGGTATCACATTGGCTCATGTAGGAAATTTAATCAGTGGCCCCTAAAAAATGACAACACTTCCATCCAGTCAATTGCCTTCATCCAATTCTCCGGTGGTCCCCTTGGATCCTAATTGAATTGGCATGTTGAGCATTTGCAGCACGAGATACATGTAACAACCGCATGCCGAATGTCAGTCTTAATGCATTATTCCGTGGATGTGTGCTTTTGAAATGCTCCCTGGCCCATTCTTAACTAACGTGAGGAGGCCAATGTGATTGGTTGGCTTGCCTCGATTGGCAATTATGCGCCTTGCCTGGTGGCATGTGGCTAAACCAAATTAATGGCCCCCATGGAAGAGGTGTCTTTCACAGTGCCTGACGATGGAGCAACATTGCCCCATCCATCAAGCCATGTCCTTGTGTTAACTAGAAGAGTCTTTCAAAAATGACAAGTCATTCTTTTAAAAAAAAAAAAAAAACCCTGGCGAGTTTTGATGTTGACAGAGAATATTTAAAAGTGCCTCGTTCACTTGTTCAGATAGGGCAGAAGAGACAGCAGAAGTGAAAGGAATTTTGAATTATAGAAGGTTGTGAAATAAAAGCTCAGCTCCTGCTGCGTTCCTGCTTTATCCCCTTGTACATATTTCATCTCAAAGACATTTCTATGTAAATCCAAGCTCTTTCCCAATGGATGAAGAAATCCTATTTGTTAAAAGGAAAAAAGCTTTATTTAAAAGGATTTGTCAGTTTTCTCACGCTCTTGAATCACGGCTAATGCGTCTTGCTAACTGAGAGGACTGTCAGTGTGGGGATAGCCCTCATCCACAACAGGACAGTCCAAACAGATAGTGTCCACAGGAGAATGTGTTAAGGCCAGGAAGAGGTGAGTGGTCGTGACTGCTACGGCTGACCTTTTAACATGGAGATTACCATGGAAACCCATACACTCAGACACTAGGTCTGAGATGACAGTAATGTTGGATTGCAGACGGTTGGGTTTGGTTTGTTTTGCCATTTATTTTTCAGCAGTGCTAAAGCAAGGGCTTTTTCAAGGGCAGGAATGATTAAAGATTGTGCTCTGGGGTTTGTTCTGTTGATATAGGCTGAAAAAAATCACAGCAAAAACCTATGAGGGGGGAAAAAAAAGGAGATTTCATAATATGTATGGAATAGTGGCAGCAGGAGAAGCTAATGCAGCCGTGTGTCTCATCATCGAGCCTTTATTTACAACATAATTACAGGTACTTGTGCCATCTTCTGTCATTACCATGTCTATGAAGAAGTTAGCAAAACTGACTTGTATATCAAATTAGCTTATCTTAGAAACAGTTCAAAGCTGGTGCTGTATGTCGAATTAGCTTTATTAGGTTATCTTAGCTTGTCTCTGAGCAGTTAGCAAATCTGACTCTGTATGTCAAATTAGCTTATCTCTGAACAATTAGCAAATCTGACTCTATATGTCCAGTTAGCTTGTCTCGGAAACAGTTAGCAAATTTGACGCTGTATGTCAGATTATCTTGTCTAAGAAATAGTTAGCAAATCTTGAGCTGCATGCTTATATTAGAAACAGTAAATCTGACACTGTATGTTGAGTTAACTTGTCTAAGAAACAAATCTAGTGCTGCATGTCGAGTTAGCTTGTCTTAGAAATAAGTAGCTAACTTATCTCTGAAACAGTTAGTCAGTCTGACTTTTTATGTCGAGTTAGTTTATCTCTGGAACAGTTAGTAAATCTGGAGCTATATGTCGAGTTCGTGTGTAAAATCTTGAGTTTTGTGTTAGCGTGCAAATTTAGCACCGTACGCTGATTTAGCCAGTCTCTGAAACAGCAAATTTGACTCTGTATTTTGAATCAGACTGTCTTTAAAACAACAAATCTAGTGCCTTATGTTGATAAAATAAGAATGAGCCAACACGGCTGTGTACTTTAAAGAGAACATTACACAGCTGCTTTCTTTACTGCCCCCAGATGATCCATTCCATGAAATCAGGGCATGTTTATTTGGTCTCAGCCTTGATGGAATAATAAAACGTTTATTTTCGGTGGGTATTATTACAGTCATTACAAGAGTTTTTATAACACAGTCATTTCACAGGGAAGTTTGTCTCGACTGACAGCCGAGTCTGACGAGCATGCGTGGGTCTGTGACGTGCTATAATGCGGTACATATTGCATCAAAACTCTGACTGTTGTATAATTCCAGCTCTGTTTTTCTGCATCTGTCGGTATGATTTCCGTGCCCTCTTCTTGATCCTGGTAGCAAAGAACTTTCCAACGCATCCTGGAAGTGACTGCCTTGTTTTTGCTTTTTTTTCCCGTACCCAGTCGCGTTATCTGCTTTCACACAATCACGATTCATTCAGAGTGCTTTAAAGCCTAAGGCCAGAGCTCCAGTTGTTCTTCCACAGCCATCACAAATTCCAAGGAAATGAAGCAAGGAAAAAAAAAATCTCATTAAGATTCAGGATATAAACTAAGTTTGCGTTTGTGTGATTGCTTATGAGACATGACATACATAATCATATGTCTAAGCATTGCTAGATTGTTAAAGATGATGCATTTGCACGCTGAAATAGTGAGCTTTGTAGCTTTAAATAAATCTTCAGTTACAACCTCTGTGGTGCCAGTTGTAAATTCTTTTAATGTGATCGTCTCCCACGCAAACATCTTGTATCCTCAAACTCTGACTGACTCAGCGTGTGCTGCTGCCACGGCTAAAAGTCTGAGAGCTGTTGAGATGCTGCGCTAAGGTCTAGGCTGCCGTTTAATTCTCCACACACCAAAAAATATACACTCATTGGTTTACTATTGATCTGTTTATCTTCTTAGCACTTAGCCTCCTAGCATCATCAGGCAGGCAGGACCCATGAGTACACGCAGCCTTAGCACAGCAATTGAAACCACAAACATGCTGAATGGAGTGTATTTACACACTGCACAGCTGTATATCAAGTGTATATCCAATCCAAACTTTCATGGAAAGTTATGGATATGAGTGAGGAGGCAGAATTAGCTGGAGTCTGCTCCTTAACTTAGTGAACAAATGAACGTTTGTTCAGGGTTTTATGAAGACTCGTAAAGGGACGTACAATGAATCATATTTAAATTGCCGCCTCAGTAATTTCCTTATTGAGAGTGGTCAGAATTAATGCATCCTGAGCGGGCAAAATCAGGCAATCAAGACTGAATTTCAGCATTATTACACCATCAGTAACATTAACAATGTAAATAACACTTGTGTTCATTCATTTTTTTCTTTTTAGATAATAAACCAAATAAACACAATAATCAATCATACACCCTCATATTTTCATGCTGTAATGTAATTTAATTTTTGCTGATTTGTGGACTTATTAACTTACATTGTTAACATTATTTACAGTTTATTAATGATATGTTTAACTGCTGATAAGTAAGAAACGTTTTAGGGGAATAATCATGATTGTTTTGATTGAAGGTGATTATTTTCCGTGAACTACACATCCTGAAATGTTTTATTTCGTCTTATACCTCAGCGTTTTTATATACTATTATAATTTTTAATTAAATTAAGAAGCAGACCGCATATTTATTTGTTTATACTTTAGTTACACTTAATGTTGTGTAACATCTGCAAAACATTATAGCAGCTATAAACAGTTATTCCCTCACCAGCCTCTCATTTTCTGTCTTTCCTGAAGTTATTAAGACTAAGTAATAAGACGTAAAGCGTAAAAAAAACAACAACTTGTAATTGTTACTGCGTGACCGCAAAGTGCAAACCTCCCCATCCTGAAGACCTTCCTGTGGAGGAAAAGCACTCATAGAAACTCTCATAGAAAACCATATCAACAATTATATTCAAGGCGAAGTTGCAGCTTGAAATTTCAACTCGTCACCTTGGGGTCGACAACTACCAGTAACAGTGTAAAGTCCCCCCTCTCTACTTTTGAATTACTTTATAACAGTATTGGCTTTAAATCAGTTAATATTGGTGATAACACTCGGCTAAATCTATAACATTGGCTATACTAATCACTGTTTTGAGAATGTAATCATCAACATTAGAGTTATCATTAACGTTGGCTGGTTAGCTCGTTGCTAAGCTACTCGCTATTGTCCGCTGTTGCTGTACTGCAATTTCAGAACAAGCGCACTAAAATAAACCTTGCAGCTGGAACTACTTTCATAGTGGCTGTTATAGAAAATTAATCAACAATCTTCTTAATCTTCTGGCCAATCACAATTGAGAATTCAACAGTGCTGCAGTATAATGTTAATTAATGCAGTAAAAAAAAAAAAAAACCTTAATGTAAGCCAAAGAAATTATTGAGTTTTCTGCAAATTATTGTGTTTTATGCAAATAGTTTAATAAATGGTGTACAATTTTTATTGATTACAGTTGTATGCGATCGGTTTACACTTAGGAGTTTTACTTTATTACAGACTTTAGAAGACTGGGCAACAATTAGCCTTGAAAAATCAACTTTAGTCATTAATTTTCCAGTTTATTTTCCAGTTTGCTATGTGCCTCTGTGACTACATCAGGATGGACCTTCACAGCTCTAGGATTAACCCCTGATCCCTGAAGTCACTTCCTCATCACTGCCACGTAGCCTACCTAGAATTTGTCATAGCCCTGTCGGCTGTCCTTTGACCCAGTGCTCGGCTGAAGTGATCATTAATATTCACACTGAGCCAACGGAAACCAAGCTAGTGATCTGTGGTGTTACCAGTGGCAACGTAGACGAACCCCCAGCATCACTGCTCTCCATCATCACACTCCACTGACCTGCGATCTCCCTCTCGCTATATCTGCCATGGAAATCATGTACCCATCAGTGCGGCGGTCATAAAAATGCATATTCACCTACTCATTTAAAATCAGAAAAAAGTTACATTGTGTAATATGCAAATTTTTGCACATAAATATCAGGGTTGACGTGCCAAGCACACGAGCTGCTTCTGCAAAACATTACTGCCTAAAATGTCTAGCTGGTGAGCCCAATAATCAGATTTAACAATTAATGATGATTTTAATGATTTTTTTTCTTAATGAAATGCAACATGTGTAAACAAGTGTGATGCATTAAATTGGATTAAGCGTTATGAAAAAAAAAATGGGCCATGTGTCAATAATATACATATCACAACATATTGCCCTTAGTCAAATATTGAAAAGCAATTTGTCATTCAGAGTACTGTGTGAAGATTACAGAACCAGCTCACTGACGGTGTTGTTTAAATAAAATCCTCAAAGTGACTGAGAGACACTTCGGCTGAGCATGCTTGAGTGGACACGATCAGCTTGAATTTACATAAATCAGAAAAAAAAAGTATGCTTTTCTAACGAAGGAGAGTTTTGTGTACTGTGGCGAACACATCCGACTCGGAGGCCAGCATCATTAATAATTCATGAATGAACGTGCTATTAAATGGAGCCATGGCAAATCTGTCCATTATTGATTTTCCCAATGAACACATCTACAGCACTAATAAGGATTAGCTGGAGAACCATGTTCCTCCCCCTTTTTAATTTCTTAATCGTTTGACATCATAGTATAAACGGTATGTATGGAATAAAACGCAACCGGGTGTTGTGATTAATCCGAGTAACTGTTACCAGCTCGAAGTTGGTTATTTTTCAATAAAAGCACATCCTGAAGTGCTGTATTCTTCTTGCCTCACAACAATTTGTGAAAAATTAATTAACTTGAAAAAAAGACAACTTTTTATTCATTTATAGTTACATTAATCCTGTTATTCCTGTTAAGACAGACAAAGCAGGTTGTCATGTTACCGAGAAACCAGAAAACGACTGTAATGCGGTGCTGACACTGGAGACTCCTTCGATAAACTTTAAACTTTTAAATAGTTGCCTAACAGCAAGCGTCACTACATCAACAATTATGCTTTTCATATTTTTAAAATCTGTTTATTATTAACGTACATTTATTTGGAACATCCGCCATCCAAGTTCCTGTATAGGTTACTATAGAAACACTAACGTATCAGAACGAGCACAATAATATACAGTAAACCTGTCAGACTGTCAGAGCTGCTGTTATAGAAAATGAAAGCAGATTTGAGAATTCAACACAGCTCTGTGGCTTTTCTTGTGAAAAGTCAGTTTGTGAAAGTCGCTACACTTTGTGAAAAGCGTAGAATCATCGCTGTTCTTAAAGCTTCGCTGTATGAAGAACATGCTTTATGAAGAACTTCGTTCAAAAGAACTTCCTTGTTAGAAATCTGACAACTTTTGTCTAAGATGTGGTTGAAGAAATAAAAATGATTGTGGAGATTGTACCCTGGTTTTGGATACTGAATTATTAAAACCAAAACATAAAAAAAAAGAATGAAAGTCAAAGCAACAAAATTATAGCTTGAGGTTTTTTTCTTGCTAGTTCTGCAAATTAAATTTTCTGCCATTTCAGAAACTGGGCAGTAAACCTGCAGTTGGCTTTAAACATGATTTTTTTTGTCACTGCTTTAACCTTTTAAAGGTGTGTATGCATCCTGCCAGCACTTATTTCCCAAGTTGACAAGCTGTTACACATTGTGCCACACCTGAG
Organism: Pangasius djambal; assembly: GCA_022985145.1. Taxonomy (NCBI): domain Eukaryota; kingdom Metazoa; phylum Chordata; class Actinopteri; order Siluriformes; family Pangasiidae; genus Pangasius; species Pangasius djambal. The sequence continues at coordinate 3,323,903 of CM041001.1, read as the reverse complement.
ACAAGTGTTTGCCCTTAAGGTGAAACTATGCAGATGTGCAGATGTCCACCCAGCTTTGTATAGTGATAGAGTGGCATCTTCCCTCCCAGAGTCAAATCTGCACCTCGGGGCCTTTAAAAACTGTGTCCTAACATAAATTTTTAGAAAAGACAGAACAGCATAGAGTATATGCAATTAGCAACATTCCCAGCACAACAACAAATATTTGTTCGAGCGTGTGAGCGCTATTAATTCTCCATGCGACAGCTGTCTTGACGGGAATACACATCCACGCACACAGACGCCACAGCTTATAATTTATGCATCTCGTCAGGGTGGCTGATTGGGAACTTGGATACGCTTTGACCTGAAGCCAATCTTCCCAGCATCCTCGGGCTGTGTGTAGCCAGCGACGGGTGGCTGGACAATAGATCCAACAGATTGGGCTTTATGGGCCGCATGGGAAGGGGCGGAGTCGGACAGAGACAGTTGGTAAACGGGGCTCTTTTATAGGTCATTAGTCAGCGCTACATCTCAGCAAGCTCAGAGGAACCCTTAGAAAACAAACACAGGAAATTAAGCGGGGTGGCGAAGGGTGAGGTCAAGCTGCCTCTTGACCTGCTTGACCCTGGGGTGTTTAGTGAGCGTGTGAATAAGGCTGGCGCTCTCTGGCTCGAGGAACCAAACTCGGATAGTCTTTCAGTGGTATGCGAGAGGAGAGTTCTCAAAAGTCCTCGAAACAACCTCTAATCCTTTTTTCAATTTTGCTTTAAGCGTACTTTTATCCTGTTACACTTCTTTGGAACCTGATAGGAATCCAGCGTAAAAAATATATACCGTCTGTTTGAAAAAAAGAGAACTCGCAATAGAACTCCGAGAGGCTTGGATTAGGGTTTGAGTCAGTGTTAAGCTATAAATACTGATATGGAAGTACAGAAAAAGCCTTTTCCCTCTCTAGGGATGCCGAAAGTAAGAACAGAAGTGTCGCATCCATCAGCGCTCTCAATCCCTGACGTGCAGTCACTTTAATTGAGATATGACAATGTGCAGTTGTTCAAACCAAACTAGCTTGTATGCTCTCTGAGAAAGCGACTTTTCTAAAAGAAAAGCCAAGAGAATTGGTCTGGCAGTACATCAGAATTTATTCTGGCTAATTGTATCCAATATAACAATTATTGGTTTCCAGAACATTCTGGGAATGTTTATTTTGGTTCCCAAAACATTTTTAGTTCCTGATAGGTTTTCCAGGAAAGTTTTCTTTAAAGTCTTCTTTCTTGTTTTGTTATGCATTATGGTTCAGAGACTGTTCCCATAAATATTAAATAATGTTGCAGAAACTTGCGACGATTCAGAGAATTTTCCCCTAATGTTCTGCTTAACTTCGAATAATTTGAAACTCTCAGGAACCTTGCTCTAACCCATAATGGTTCAGAGAACATTGCATTTTAAAGTTCTAAGAGCATTTCAAAAAGATTGCTGACTTTATTAACCAAAATAGAACAGTGTATATATAATATATATAATAAAGGAGAACCAAATGCTAAAATTGACATTTTGTTCCACATAATGGTTTCGAGAACGTTCCCATAAATATTTACATAACCTTGCAGTAACCCATGATGGTTCAGAAAATGTTCCCCTAACATTCCTTTAACTTTTAAATAACCTTATGGTAACTCATGATGGTCCAGAGAATGGTCTTCTAACATTCTGCTAACCTTTGAAGAATTTGAACTTCTCAGGAACCTTGCGTGAGCCTGCAACATTTTGGAGAATGTCGTGTTTTTTTAAAAGTTCCAACAGCATTTCGGGAGCACCGCTGACTTTGTTAACCAAAATATAACGTTCCCAAGGTGTTAAGAAATGGTCCCCGAAAAAAAAAGAATAACTGAGCTTAGGACACCGCTCTGTGTTTGCTGGGATCTGTGTAGACATTTCCCTCTTCCTCCTGCCTCCTCTGGTCCTAGAGAATACTCGGTGTGTTTTGATGCTTCGTAATGCTTTCATCATTAAAGACTTACGTGGCCCTCCAACTGAGTGTTAGTTAGAGTGTATGCTGTAGGTCTGCTGCGCATTTATTATTTATACGCTTTAGACGAATGAGTCACACTTGCAGCTAAAAAGCAGAAAGCACAAAGCTTGACAGTCGGTGCTGTCGTTTCTGCGATCGTCATGTCTGATATGCATGGAAATCCTCGAAATATAGAATTAAGTGTGTAATCAGATGGAAATAATTTAACAGACCTCATCAACACAAGCTCTAAATGCTGAAATTAAAATTTCATGAAATGAGTGATGCTCTATGCAGCTGGAACAGTTTCATAATAAAGGATTTAAAGGATTATAAGAATTATAATAAATGATATCTTGTTGAATGTCCATAGAAAAGCTACGCCTAGTCTAACTACAACTAACCCTTGAACTCTTAAACCTTAACTTTAAAAGTAACTCATAATCCCATTGTTCACTGGGGATCTAAATCTACAGCTGGAGTTGGGTAAAGCTGCTTTGTGACAATATCTGTTGTTAAAAGTGCTACAGGGGGAAAAAAAATTACTTCACTTTCATATGAGTGGACTTGTGTACCTACATTTTCTCCAAATTTATTTGAAACCAGTCTGGGAGGTTGTGCTAACGTAATCTTGATTGGCTAGCGTCACACTAATCATCAGGAATGAAGGACATCCTTCCAATCAAGACCAGTTACGTTCTTTTGGACTGATTTTGATCTGTGTGACTCCTAGTCGCAAACAGCTGTGACATCATCAGGAGTCAAACGTATGATCTCCCAGCAATGGGACAAAAACTCTTATGAATTTGGATTTTTTTTTTTTTTAACATGCCATCACTACTCCTCTTCCAAGGACAATAAGTAACATATGAAATGTATGGACTATTAAAGCCACACCCAAGAGAGGGAGAAGAAAAAACAGAAGGAAAGAAAGCTAGATAAATATTATTAAGACAAAGCATGTGTTATCCATCATTTCCCTGTATTGGTAGCTGTTTATTAGGGCAACTGGGTAAGGATGCAAATTCCCTGTCATACCTTTTGGAATCAGAATTTGAATTCTAAAGCTCCAGTTTGGACCCTGCCATGGCCCCTGTCTGATTTAGGATCAATCCCAGTACCTTAATGATGTTCGTTCATCTTTCTTTTCGTCCTCTGTCGTGCAGTCCAAAAGTTCAGTGCAGGTCAGTGACTACTTGACTGAGCCTGCAGCATGAGGAGAGTGCGGAAATTGAATAAAGGAAAAAAAAAGAAAAAAAAAAAAAGATGTGGCATGGTAGGATGGCCCAGAGGTTGTTGGGAGCAGATGGAAGGCTGGAAAAAGGCAGGAGCTATAACACTAGCCAAGGGCGCCTGTTCTCTAATGTGTCATTCAAGACAAAAATCTCTTCTATAACACTAGATGGAGAAAAGGAACAGTCGATGCAGTAGCTACAGTATACGCTTGTGCCAAGGACAAAGACGATGGTAAAATTAGAAAGATTATTTTTTTTTTGATTAACATTAATATTCCACATTTGCTTCTACTTTGTTGCTAAGGACACTGCTCAGGGCTGGATTAGGCAATTTTGTGACCCTGTGTCCATGATAAAATTTCATGAAAGCATAATAAATAGGTCAGCATGAAGCAATATGCAACCGTTTTCCAAAAAAAAATGGTCGATAATGGTCACTGAAGTGGTTGCAAATGATCGCTGAAAATGACACTTGCTTTATTCAGATGCTTTTTACTTTCATAAATGCAGAAAAGGAAGAACTGGAAAACTACCACTCGTTGTCTGATTGCAAGATAATGTTCGCTTTTCTGCTGCTGTAAGTGTCTGGCTGCTAGCTGACGTGATGTCATTTTTTCCTCCCTTGTTGAATACTTAGAATTTTATCCATTATCTTATTAGTTTGAGTTTGTTTCTCTTGCTGCAGTTTTACAGGCCTCATGTACAAATTAGCAAGGAGGGTAAATATACCGTTTAATGCATTTTGCTAGCTAACAGGATGAAATGCCTGATGAAAGCTGTCTGTGTTTCTGAATTACCTTTAATTACCGACATGGCCTAGACAAGTTGTTTAAAAAAAATAAATAACACAAGACAAATGGAATTAGGGACTTTTTTGATCAACTTAGTCAAGTAATAAGGAAAATAACTTGCCAGCTGGCGAAAAATGGCCTACCAGTTTGACCAGCTCTGAAAATATAGCCTAGTTAATACCATACCCTCTCCTACTCCACCCCTGATCCTCCATCTCATGATATGACGTGAAGGAATTAGCCAAAATGTTAGCATGTTAAAGATTCAAACTATTCTTAAAACCAGTGTTAATTTCATGTGACGGAATATTTTCGTTATAATTTTCGTCAACGACAAGAACGAGACGATAACTAAATAAAAATTAACTGATGATGACAAAAACTATAATTAAAATATACTGACATTTTCGTTAACTAATAAAAACCGGACGGAAATGTGAGTGAGGGACGTTTTTGGAAAAGATCCGATCAGAATTAATCTTGGTGCGTGGTGCGGTAAGACGCGCGCGCACATTTGAAAAGTAACGCACTGATGCACGTGGCGACGCGGGATGCGCGTACACGATATCATCTTGCGTACATTGGGTGTCTGTCTGAATTAAACTATAATGAAATGGCAACAGGTGGGAGAACAAGAAGAGAAGATATATATGGGTCAGTTTCACGTTTGATGTCAAGACAAACAAGACCTTGTGTAAACCGTGTGGAGCGGAAATCGCTGGTAAAAACACAACAAATCTAAAGCGACATCTGCAAGGGAATCATCCTGAAATTCACGCTAAGGTAAGCACGACGTTTTTGCTAATGCTATTTTTCAGCTTATCTGAGTCGGTGTGCTTTTGCATAACTGAAACAGTACAGCCTCTCACTGACCTGTACTCACTAGCGAAGTGACTCCGTTAGATCGTTCATTAAAACTGATCGACATGCTAAAGATAATAAACGGTATTTGTTGCTGTCCTCAAATTGAATCGGTTATATAACAAAATGAAGAGTGCATGTTTGGAAAAAAAAATTCATTTTTATTTAATGTAAGATAGTGATGTTACGTTTGTGAACGAATCTGCTTTTTTAAGTTTTAGGTAGGCCTAAACGATCTCGTTCACTTAATGCATTGACTCATATTTGTCGTTCACTAATCTCCCTCTTTGGCATGACGGTACAGCGCCGTATGTGCGCATGCGCGGCTCTGTCAGCTCGTGGCACGTCCGTCAGCGAATCAGCCATCGAAATGTTAATCACTATGTTAACATTTGTTTTTCAATAAGTTTTTCTTTTCATTATTTTGGAGTTGCACTTTTGCTTTAAAGAATGAAGAATGTCATATGCAAGTTATAAACAATGCATATCTAATTTTTGGTCTTTTATGGAAAGGCTGTATTCCGTATATTTAATGAGACTTGGTTTTATTTCATTTTAAGTTAGAATATTTTGTATATTGCAATAGTTACACTTAAATTAAACCCAATGTTTTAGTCAACTAAATCTACAGTAGATTAGTATTTAGTCGACTAAAACTAGACTAAAACTAAAACAAAGCAGATGACTAAAATACGACTAAAACTAAAATTGCATTTTAGTCAAAAGACTATGACTAAAACTAAATTAAAATCTGCTGTCAAAATTAACACTGCTCAAAACTGATGCTAGCCTGAAGCTGTTATAACTTGTATGGTTAATTTGACCATGACCTTACAGGAATAACATCAGCTTTCACACAGTTTTTTTTCTTACTTTAAAAGTAGTCCATCATTTTCTTTATGTTTGGTGTGTTGCTAAAAGGCTGCTGAACTGGAGCCTATAAGCGTAACTTACTTAACACAACATTAGCCTTGGAGCTTCAGTGCAAGCAAATTTCAGACACCGAACACATCTTGGCAGATTGTGTACATTTTGTGGATTTGTTTTATTTTTTGGCACAATATTGCTTTGATATCTTTTTAACAGTTGCTGTTTTATGACTTCAAGTCCAATCATCACTTCTTTATACCCAGGGTGTGAAATTTTACACAAGGTATGATGAGGTTCTGCCTGTCGGATTTCGTTTTATTCAGTATATTATTAAAGCTGAGACACAATAAAGGCTGTCTGGACATCTCCAGACACAGGCATACTGCACTTGTCATGCCCCCAGACATAAATACACTTTCATTTCGGCCACTCGCTCCACCACAATATTCTTGAATTTATGAAACTCTTCTCGGTGGGGTCACGGTGCTGAAACTGGAGCATACTGTAATTCAAGTATGACTGTCCTTAGGTTTGGTTTGCTTTTGGTTTTTAATAGTCTTCCCTCCAGCTTGGTCCATCTTTCCTTCTCCTCACATAAGACTTTCTTATTGATCAGTCGTGACTTTTCAGTGCACATACATTAGCGGCGAGAGTAGCGCGCTCGAGGCAAGGATCGACCGGGGCTAAATAATGAATCAGGGACTTAGTGTTGGATGTTCAGCATAGTGATATTGGGTTTGGTCAATCCCTTGATGCCTTTTTGTCAAACGTATATCTCATAATCAATCCTGTTCAATAGAATTGACTGACAGCCGGGATTTTCTGAGGCTTTGGAACGGGGTATGCTTCGTTATCTGGGATTTTCGGAAGATTAAGTCCAACGGAATATTGCATATCCCTGACTAAAATGTTTGAGTATACACCTGTTTGGTATTTCAGTGGCTTTAGTCACTTGAGCTTATTTGACATGAACCACCTTTCTGAACTAATTGATAAGACCATCCATTTTCTGTCTCACTCACTCATCCATCCATCCATCACACGATATTCTGTGATGTTAAGCCAATAAAGCCAGAGAGATAGATTGAGGCCGAGATAGAGAGAGAAGTAACAGAATACTCAATAAGGCTGTGGTGGGAATGCGTAATTAAAGGAACTAATGATGGTCATAAACACTGCAGTGTCTAATCATTCCACAAGGAGGTGTGTGCAAGGAGGTCCGGCGGGGAAATTTCCTCTATTGCTATTATGTGGAATAATTTGTGCTCGTCTGTTACATTATTCTTTGGCCAATCGATGCGTGTTAATGCAACAGAAATCAAGGTCACACTGGCATTGACCTCACTATTTTTGTTTCTATGTGGAGAACCAGTGGTATAAAAAATTTCAGTAGTACCTAAACTTCAGTGATCTGATCACCCAGTCACATGACTACAAAGAGATGGACACACATGTTTGTTAATTGTTAATCTTGAGGAACCATTTGATTCTGGTCAGGGTCACGGTGAATCTGGATCACTGGGTGCAAGGTGGGAATACACACCTAAGGGCAATTTAGCATAGCATCCACCTACTGGCATGTTTTGGGAGGTGGACGGAAACCCAGAGGAAACCCAAATGTCTACTGGCAGAAGATATGAAACTCCCAGGATTGAACCAGGAACTCTGGAGCTGTGAGGCATGAACACTCACTCCCACATACATAAATTAAAACACTTATTATTCTGTTTGCTCTTAGAAAAAGAACGTCAAATCTAGAATCCATAAGGGTTTTTTGACAGTCCCTTAAATGTTCTATGTAGAACCGAACAACAGAAGGGTTCCCTGTAAGAAGAGGTTCCAAACTAGAACCCTTTTGTGGACCGAAGTACTTTTTTCCTAATAGTGTAGAAGTGCACCAATTTGGATTAGTCATGTAGGAAACCCACACATGATACCATTAACTAGTTGAATGTTAACTTTTCAGCGGGGTGTGCTGTTCAAGGAAGATAATCAACGGCAGGCCTGACATGAAGTAAAACTACTGTTACAACCCTGAAGTTGATTATTTTCCAAAAGCAGCATGTCCTTAACTGTTTCATTCCTCATATACCACAGCAATTTTCTAACAATTACAATTTTAAAAAATTATGTATTAAAGAACATACTTTCTATCCATTTATAGTTGCATTTGATGTTTTTCCTTTCCTTTTCTTAAGATCTGCAGGCCTCTTGCAGTGCTGCTTACTTTGTCTGAGAAAGTGCATTATTTGCATATTAACCTGAGGCTACAGGGCTTTTGTCTCTGAGTCACTTCTTTGATGGATTTCCTGCCTTTTTTCACCCGCTGAAGTGAAGGAAAGGGCAGAGATCTCTCAGATTGTGCAAGATACAGCAGGATTATTGTGAACTATGATCCCTGACACATTCATGAACGCACTTTTGGTGGTGGTGGAGGTGGTGGGGGGATGGGGGGTTAGCTATATGAGCGTGAACTGCTCCACTTGCCCCTCGTTGCATGAACATTCGTTATATTTAATTACTTAACGCACATTTGTGACCTAAGTGCGTTAAATGGATCACAGCGTGCGCCACCAGATGATTGCGCATGTTAATTAAATGAACATCATTGAGTAATGAAGTGCAATTATGATGACTCAGCACTCTGAGCACTCAACACTCTCTTCTATGTGCATGGAAAAATAAAGAAAGTCTTCAGAGAGATATTGAAAGAGAGAGAGAGAGAGAGAGAGAGAGTGAAGTGATAAGAGTTATTGATTTGAATCTGTGGAAACACATTACAAGTTGATGACTAAAGAGCAGCCAGGATTGAGACCTCTTTTCTTTTTTTCATTAATCTCTTCATCATTTCTTGATTTCTTTAATTTCTCCAGTCTTTGTTCTGCAACCTCCTTGCTCTTTCTTTCTTTCTTTCTTTCTTTCTGCTCAGTTGAAATTGCTCTACACTTATAAATGGTACTTTCACAGTGAGGGGAGGTGTAATTGTTGTGTTCTGACGGATCGTGCAGCTCTGTTTTGTAACACAGCAGGTCATTATTGCCTCCGTTCCTGATGCTCTCTCATTAGGGCGTGTGGCTGGTTTGACTGTGTGACACTCAGCATCAGCAACTGCTCTAGAAAGAGTTCATTATGGTTCTCCCGAGGGCCTGCTGTCATTCATTGTGTCCCATGGAAAGGCCTGCATTAATCAGGCACAGACCTCAGCTTATAGGGGTTAAAATATGTGTGAACGCTCAGCTCGCTGCTGATTAGACAGAACTGCGACACTGAGGTGGAGCTGTGACGCCGTATCGCCGAGGCGGAGCCATGTCAGTGAGGCGGAGCCGTGTCAGCGAGGTGGAGCTGTCTCTGAAGGGAAACACTGATGACAGCTTCTCAATGATGATCCTTAATGACCTCGTTTAATATGGCTGCTTCCTCTCTGTCTCTCTCTCTCTGTCAGTTTGTGTCTCTCTGTATGTCTCTGTCTTTCTCCCTTGCTTTCTCTCTCTCACTGTGTATCTCTGTCTGCCTCATTTTCTACCTCTCTTAGTATCTGTGTCTCGCACTCTCTCTCTCTCTGTCTCTCTCACTCTGTCTCTCTCTCTTCCTCTCCCTGTCTCTGTCTGTTGTTCTCTCTCTTTATCGTTTTCTTTGTATTTGTCTGTCTCGTTTTTTCCTCTCTCTCTCTCTCTCTCTCACCCGTGTTGTCACTGCGGTAATTAATATGCATTAGTCGACTGCGTAATTTGCTGTGGTTTGTTTTCAGTGGACAGATATAAATCATGTCACGGTGAGGGATGGAGGGAAAGAGGATGGAGGGATGTGTGGAGGGTGGGGGACATATTTTGAGAAACTAGCTGTCGAGTCCATCTCTTTGATAAGGACACACGCTAATTTTGTGTGTAAGGAGAGGATTGAGATAGATTATTGGTGCTGTGCATCCTTCAGCTCCAGCACTGACAGTGTAGCGACGTTTCATTAGTGCTTATCGTTTCACAGCCTGGGATTTGAAAAGCTTCAGACGGTTCACGTGGCCTTGCAATTTACTGATACCGTCACCAGCATCTCTCTTTTCTCCGGTGGCTTCTTTGCTCTGTATTATGGAAAATCTCCATTGGAGGACCATTCATCTGCTTTTTGAATGGGTTCCTTTCAATAGAGACACCCGTGAGCAGCAAGCTAATGATGCTTTGCTGTAATCGTACCTTGACAAAATGCTTCCTCCTTCTTCGCTGCTCAGTCTTTAGTTAATGTAGATTTATTATGTAACCCTCCTAAGGCATTTTCTCCCTATTTTGCTCTTTCAATATTAGCATAGATATGGTACTCTGGCCCTACTCTGGTGAGGCTTAAAATAAATTAAAAAAAACTGTCTTTATATCAGCAGGCCCACTATGCGTACTGCCCAGGCTGGGGACAAACCATTTAATAAGACTTCCCAAGCACGCACACACACAACCTCTGAAATATAAACATCTGTAACCAATAATCGGACTCTCAATATTGTTTGCACATAGTACGTTTTTTTGTTTCTTTTTTGTGCAACATCTCAGCAAACTTGCACAGATAAAAGTAACTAGTAACCAGAGATCCTCCACCCACTTACCATGAAAATGCACCAGATTAAACCATTTTACAAAATAGGGGAAATATTAACTTGTCTGATGAGTTGTAAATGAAGCATAGGCCTAGAAAGGATGTGTAAGGGCGGCTTCCCTGGTTGTGACGGCAAGGCTGTATATCAGTATAACTATAAGGTTACGAGTTAAAACCTGCTTTTCATAATGTATTCAATTATCCCGAATCATTTCAGTTTAGTCAGATGAGCACCTTTTGTACAGTGCCGCAAGGCCTTTTGGACCTGCATGATGTATAAAGTGCTGCCGCATGTAGTGTGAATGAGCTTTCAAAGTGCAATCATGGTGCACGGCACAGTGGGTTTATTTAACGAGGTGTGTGTTCTCTAAGCGCCAGAATGTCTTATTCAAGCACATAACTGTCTTTATAGCTGAGTTCATCAACGCACATCAATGCCGAAGTTTGATTTTCTTCTTAAGCTTGTTCTATTCTCATCATCTTTCTATCCTTGTAGTTTTATTGCTGCAGGATGGATGAAGGTGATACAAACACACATCAGCAATGCTATGCAATGCTATTAGCTATCACTTTTCAACTGACTAAGCTGAAAACCACTGCATATGGATTAACAACGATTTGGCTGATTCTTCTTGATTTTTGAATATATACAGTATGTGCATATCATTTTCTGTTCCATGTGAAGTGTAGTTGTATGGTGGACCCAGCTGGTGTCTCCAGGCCAGATGGGAACGGCCCTGACCTGAGCTCCATCTGTCTCTTGGGAGCCTGCAGTGATCCAATCCCACTCAGCAGGCTCATCATGCAGGGGCAAAGGCCTAAATTAAACCCTCACACTGTCTTAAATCACTAACTAACTAACTAATGTCATTGGGGGTTTCCTCTGTGTTCTCTGGTTTCCTCTCACCTCCCAAAAACATGCCTTTGGCTATGCAAAAGTTGAAATGTTTTCTCTCAGGTCTCCACACAAATGCTGTAATAAAAATGTGGTTTCCCCAAGAAGAAAAAAAAGCGTATGTTGCTGTGATTTCATTCTGCTCTGACTGAGGATGTGCTGCTGAATATTTTTCTGAAGATTCATTCTTGGGAGTCTGCTGCCTGCATTGTGAGTGAGTTGTGCCTGGGCAGCTGTTATTGGGTTAAACGCAGTGGTGTTGATAAGGGCCAGGGTGTCCGTTTAAATGGTCTAAATTAGTAAACCTGTCGGGCATAATCAGGCCCATGCAACATTGTACCTGTGGTAACATTTACATGCTGCCACTCATGCCAGGGAACATGTGGCTGACTGGCAAGATAATGTTTCTTTGGACTAGGACTAGGGTTGGACTAGGTTTCATTCACTGAAAAGAAATGTCACTTTTTTTTTTTTAAATCACATAGATGTCATTCAATTGGTAACATGTACACTCTTTAGACTGTTTTAATTGTTGTCATCTGTTAGTAAATTACTCCTAATAATTACCAATTAGTATGGTCTTCAGTATCATAATACAGAATCCACAGCACAATATGCATCCTTACTGCTTTTAGGTAACTGGAACGTGTTTTTGACTTTTCCTGATTTTTTTTTTTTTTTTTTTGCCAGAATTATTCTGCCTTTCTAAACTATAATCATGGAAGATGAACCCAATCCAAGAAGAATGTTTTTCTGGCTGGAAACTGTTCAAGACAAGAAAGGCATTGATGAAATAACAAGACATATGGTAATGGTTTTGGCTTTGGTTGAAAGAAACCTGTTACCACTGGGTGAGATGAATTTGAAGAGCAGACTGGTAGAATCTGTCTCTCTTTTCACTCTTCTTTCCAGGGTTCAGCAGGGGGTTTGGACTTGAAGCATCACCAGACCTTAAATGACTGACTGTGTACTCAATTGGTTTAGATTGCTGATCCCTACAAAGTTGGACAATAGCACGGCCAGACGGAGTGTTTGCCAGTCAATGGCCGTTCCATGTTCCCTACAGAGCCGCCAACCTTCTGTTCTGTCTATGTAGCACCAAAGGAGAAGAACTAATCCTCGCCACAGGCCGTTGGTTAAAACCTTCACCAATGCCACCACTCAGACCTCCAAGCTGGAAATCACCCAATCCCAGCTTGAGGCTTGGGTTGGTCCCAGCTGTGTCACAGGATGGTAATCAAAATGGCTAATTGTGTAAGGAAGACTAATGAAAAACTCTGCTGGACAGATATCAACATTCTCAGAGGCATAATACCTTGGCAGTGCATTGACAAGAAACTATTTTAGCTTTAATATACCCACATTCAATGACTTTTTTTCACAAAAAGCTGGAGGTGCATGACCGAAATATTTGTAAACAGAAAGTAAAAGCAGTGTCTGTATAAAGTTGGCTTTCAGTACTGAATTCCAGAACTGAATTTTTTTTAGCATTCACCACTCCAACACTTCTCTTTTGCTTGTATGGCCATAAAGGGTCCTATTAAATTGTCACATTTCAGAAGTTTCATCAAGCATCTAACTCTCACATCTCTATTCTGATGTTTACACCAATCCTCTGTCTGATCTGAATTATACCACAGTGACATTGTTTGACGGTGTCTCGGTCATCATATAACATCCTCATATGACATCATAGATTTGATACCTATATTATACTCTACATTTTACTTCTGTTAGGGCATTCTGACACACAAGAATTTCTTCAGAACCGTAAATCAGTTGTGCAATTTCATACATCAGTTTGGCATGATGCAAATCCGTTTTTTTTATTTTCCTTTAGTGCCAACATTCAAGGGGCAAAGAGCAGCACTTTTCCGATGCGTGGCATGTCATCATGCAGGAATAACTGCAAAGAGCCATTCCTATGTAAGGAGATTTTTAGCGATGCCAAGAGATGTGCTTTTTTTTTTTTTTTTGGGGGGACACACAATATTCTCAGTGCACTATAACGGTGCTGTTTGCCTAAATATATAAAAGCAATTCAGAGTTTTTATGAATTGTGGCCATTTGCATTTAAAGAAGACATTTTATATATATAGAAATAAAACTTATATATATGGCAATCCTTTCCTCCTCTGACCATAACAGCCCTTTCCCCGCCATCAAAAAACTTGGTATAGGAAGAAATGTGACAAGTTGAACCAATCACATTACTCATTGTGTAAGTCCCAGATCACCATTTTCAAGCCGAACAGGAATCCATTCTCTGAATTGCTCCCAGGTTCTAAAACAGCTCTCACATTCCACCAAAACTTACCGGAGGTTGTGGGTACTTAAAGGCTGATACTGTTGGGGGTCATGAGTGAGGGATCAAGGGTTCCTCCTGAGGGGCAAACCAAAGATCCATTTTGAGTGCTAAATTTAACCTTTAAGATGCTTAGTGAGGATTGTGGCAGATCACAAGCATCTACAAAATCCAGGCTTAGATAAAAATTTGGCACTAGGGGAACTACTGCACTTCGAATTGCAAGAAGGATAACAGCCAACAAAGAGACGGTAGTTGGGTAAAGAGGCTTCAGGAAGAATACGTGTGAACAATGATTGGGCCAAAGATAAAGTGTGGAGAACAGCAAGCAAACGGGAGTGCTCTGTAACAAGCACTCCTTAGATGGAAGATCTGTTAATTGAGGATAGCAAGAGCACATCAATGTCTTTGCGTTTGTGAGAGATGGACACAGACAGGCAGACAGGTTGGTGGAAAGAAGAGCAAGACCTAGAGACAAAGCAGAGAGTAGCCCACCATGGGAAGACAGGGGACAGCTTAGCATGACTGGCTTTACTCCAAGATAGCAGGAACAGGATGAGTGTACATGGATGTGCAGTGAAATGCACAGAGGAAGCAGGATCCCATACGCACCGATAACATCAGTGTGTGTGATTGGCTGTCTGCACACCCAGAGGACGCTTGAAAGAGAATGTGTAAATCACCTGTCTGTGTGTGTGTGTGTGTGTGTGTGTGTGTGTGTGTGTGTGTGTGTGTGTACAGGTTAATAGGACGAGGGGGTCCACAGTGATGAAGTTGTTGAGATAAGCTGGTGGCTAAAGTGGAAGTTGCAGAGTGTCACTGTGTGTCGTGTGTGTGTGTGTGCTGAGCAAAAGAATCGATAAGAGAGTGGAGCGGAGTGGTAACCATGGTGACACAGCCCATAATGAAGAGATAAAAGAAATGTGATGATATCAAAGGGCAGATAGAGGGAAGAGCTTGACGACTTTACAACACACACACGGATAGAAGATTTTTTTCAAAGCTCCATGTAACTAGCATGTAGTAATGGGCATGAGTACTCATTCTCACCAACTTGCATGACAACACAATAGATGAACATAATGTTCACCATTATTTAAAGTTTAATTATTTAACATTACCGATTGAAGTTCAGCTCCATAATTCAAGCTGTAATCTTCAAATATGATTTTGTAATTGATTACAGTGGGATATTGTGGAGGAACTGTGGTCCAATTGGCTACAATGGCACTGGGGCTGAAAACGTATTGTCTACATCATTTCAAAATCGGACACGAATGCTGAAGGTACTTTATTCTAGACCACAGGTTCCCAAATCTGATCCTTTACATTTTAGTTTTCCCTACTCTTAACACATCTGATTCAACCAACCTAACTAAATAATGGCCCTTTTAATTACAGGTTAAAGTAGGTGTATTAGAGCAGGGAAAACACTAAAATGTGCACGACGGGGATCTCCAGGACCAGGGTTGGTTTCCTGTGTTCTAGACCAAAGGTGTACCACTGGCTAGCTAAGAATGTCTTTGAAAATCGATCACCTTGCCATCACCAGGTACAGTCAGGTCCATAGTATTTGTCTTCAAGTAATCAAGTATTTGGATAGTGACACAAGTTTTGTTATTTTGCCTCTGTACACCACAATGGATTTGAAATGAAGCAGTCAAGGTGTGATTGAAGTGTAGACTTTCAACTTTAATTCAAGGGATTTAACGAAAAAACATTGCATTAATCATTTAGGAATTAGAGCCATTTACTGGCTCAAAAGTAATTGGACATTTGACTGATAAGCAGTGTCTTTGCCAGATGTGGCCTGTTTCCTCATTATTTCATGACAAATTAAGGAGATAAAACATCTGGAGATGATCCCATTTGCATTTGGTAGCTGTTCATGGAAACTCTCAATATGCAGTCCAAAGATGTGTCGATGCAAGTGAAGGAGGCCATCATTAGGCTGAAAAAATAAAACCAACCTTTCAGAGAGAGAGCAGAAACTTTAGGAGGGCCAAATCAACAATTTGGTACATTCTTTGAAAGAAGGAGTTCACTGGCGTGTATTTGGCGTGCTTCAATATTTCTGGCTTGTTTGGCTTCATGAATCTTTCCTGCAGTTGTAGTGAAAGCTCTCTGGCATTTGATGAAAATGCACTTTGGACTGATGCATCCGCAATCTATCAGGACTGAGAGGTACACTGTGTTTCGGACCTCCTTTACCGAAGTGATTTAGATCCATAGGCATCACAACTGACCTTTGTGTGAACTTTGAACCTGAGGGAGTAGTGAGACATCTACATCAAAGTAAAGAGTGAAGTGAGCTGGGATTCATTCTAGCTCCTACACACATACACACAAAGAAAGGCACTTTCTTGCCTTTAATCTCTCAGCGCCTATTCAGGACTGTATTCCCGAGGTCATGCTCTTCCCATGGTGAACACTGTCCAATCAGATTTCTGCAAGAAAAAAAAAAGCATCAAATCTTTTCCCTGTCTCTTGTAGTTGCATCTTTCTGGGAAGGGAGACATTGGTGTTTTTGTAGGTTGAGGTAAACCGAGATGTTTTTTTTTTTTTCCTCATTGTTTACACTTTTGCACTGCATTTTCCCTGACTTTCCATGGTTTTGTTTCCTCCTGACTCTTTGGTTTTGCTTTTGTATCTGAGCTCTGCTTTTAAAATGCCATCCCAATGAAGAGAGTCAAATCCTATGGGGAAGCGCTCTGTCAGGGACATAAAGACCATCGACAAAAGCTGCTATCTGATGGCTCAAAAAAAGCCTTTTTTTTTTGTTCCCCAAGAGGTTGAAATTTCTCTCATCCACCTTCATGTGCTCCCTGTGCCATACAGCAGGTGCGTTTCTGTAATGCGAGTAAAGTGTTGAAAATGTTAGCAGTGAGCGGTGAAGTACTCACACAGCAGGTTAAGACAAAAGGATGGGTGAAATTACCTGGTTTTGCATTAGCATTTGGAACTAAGCTTTCTGATTAGCTCTACACACTTGCTGTGAATATTCTGTGATTGTCTATAGCTGTTGTTCAGCCATGAATAAAAGAACGGGAAGTATGGTAGGCAAGCTGAAAGGAATGATTGTATTTTTTGTTAGATTTTGATTGTATTTGTTCCATTCGTGTATGAGCCATTCCTATAATCAGGTTGTTTGCTTTAGCCAAGAACAGGAGTCACAAGTTGTTGACGCCATATGCACCAAACTAATGCTGCCTGCCCACTCTTCTGGTGCCTTTTCTGATGTTTTTTGCAATTCCTTTCTCCAACATTTCATTTAGATTCTTCTGCAGAGCTGTACGTGTCCACTGCAGAAACGTTTTATGGAACCTAGAAACTTTTTCAGAAAGCCAGACTTTACTGAATGTTGCTGATTGGTCAAATGCAGGCTCGTGCAATGTTGCCGATTAGCCAAATGCAAGCTTACAGAATGTTGCTGATTTGTCAAATGTTTGATTGGTCAAATGCAGATTTGCAGAATGTTGCTGAAAAAACAATCCTCTTATGTCATTTTTTGGAACCTGATTATGCCTTTGAAGTAGAAGCGACATGATAGGAGAGGAAAGCAGAACATTTCCGTGACACCTAAGTGGCAACACTGAACTTTGTACGTGCAGCTCTATGCAATGCAGCTCTATGTAAGCATGGTCTTCACATAAGGCAAAACAGTAATGTCCAGCACAAATGCAACCTCCCTGATTGTTACTGTCCTTTTGCAATGATGAAATAATGAAATGCTGGTTTGTACAGGCCACTCCAGCCCTGCATCCATGCCTGTCATGGCACATCAGATAAAATCATTTGTTCACACCAACTGCTGCTTTTTTAAAATCAAGCTAGTGCATGTCTTGACTGTCCTTTATATGACCCAGTAAAAAGATGAATGAAATTTAAAATGGGGAAAGGGCAAATAGAACAAACAGTTGTGCTGTGTAGGGTTGCATCAAAAACTACTTGCTTGAATCTGTGCGATTCTTTCAGCTTTGAGTAACTCAAAGCAACGATTGCCTTATATAATAACAGCCTTGGAAATGTACTGACCTGAGACTTGCTCCTCTCGGATGTTGTAATTGTTTTGGAGTGCAAACAACGTTCTGATGTTTCATAATGCATATAAACAGTAAATGGCCACATTAGTAAATAGCTTCAGTCCTATATGTTGGCCTTGTAACTCTGATGTGGAGAATAAATTGCATATAGACAGGTGAATTTGATCTGAGTCATGTACTTGCTAAGCGGCTTTTGATCGCTATCTTTGCCCTGAGCTACACTTTTTAGCATTAAATTATCTGATGGAACTAAGCTAATGCTTTTTTCAAAGTCAGTTGCAAATGAAATTCAGGAACTGAATACAAATTATGGGAAAATATCTGATCATGCATCAAAGCTTGGTCAGGATGTAGATGATGTTGATGATGGCATGATGCAGGGGTTTTCAATTGAAGTTTTGGACAAGTAAATCCCAGGACTACCCAAGTGCTACTGTTGGGCTCTTGTGTAATGTCTTTAACCCCTGACTGTCCAGGGCCCTTGTGATCCCAGGTTCCTTCCAGTTTGTTATATGCAACAAATTGCATATCTTTCATTGTATACTTTTCTTTGCATATCCCATCTTGGACAAAGCCTGCCCTGATAGCAAAAAATCTGGGTGAGATCTGGCTTACTTTAGGCCCTTCTGGTTTAATTCTGGCACAGTTTTTTTTTCAGTCTTGTGTGAAACAGCATTAGGCTGAGCTCTGGCATGAGTTTGCAGCTTAAGGGCCATTTGAGGGGAGTGGGCCGTGGTGGTATGTGGGCCTAAATTCAACCAGATAAGGCTCACAACCAATTTTGCTATCTGGGTGGGGTCACAGCACAGGGTCATCTATGGTATCGCACCCCGACGCAGCTGAGCGTTAAAGTTCTGGCTCAAGGATCCGACAAGGGTAGCGTTATGGTGCCGAATTTCAATCAGCAGCCCAGTCTCAGAGATAATACAGCTAGGGTCATAAGTATGCATACGCCTTACAGAATCTGAGGGATTTACTTAGAGTATTTAGTACTGACCTGAATAAGCTATTTCACATAACAGGTGTTTACATA
The DNA here is from genome assembly GCA_022985145.1 of Pangasius djambal. Taxonomy (NCBI): domain Eukaryota; kingdom Metazoa; phylum Chordata; class Actinopteri; order Siluriformes; family Pangasiidae; genus Pangasius; species Pangasius djambal. Next base: position 3,305,302 of record CM041001.1, on the reverse strand, counting down.
TAGTCTACAAGGCAAAATAATAACTGAATTTACACAAATGAACCTGTTTAAAAGTTGACATACACTTGATTCTTAATTCTGTGTGTTGTTATCTAGATGATCAGCGACTGTTTGTATGTTTTTTTCCGATAGTTGTTCATGAGTCCTTTGTTTGTCCTGAGCAGTTAAACTACCCACTCTTATGAAAAATCCTCCAGGTCCTGCACATTATTTCCTTTTCCAGCATCTTCTGAATATTTGACCTCTTTCCAACACTTTCCAACAAAAGTGGCTTTTCACACTGAGGACAACTGAGGGACTCGTACACAACTATTACAAAAGGTGTAATGATTGGTATAAACTATTTTATTGAAAGATTAAATTTTTTTCATTTAGTACTGCCCTTCAGAGGCTACATAAGATATTTACATGTTTCCCAGAAGACAAAATAATAACAATTTACATCCTGTTTAAAATTTTACATACACACACCCCCGCCTCTTTTGGAATAGTTCATATAGCCACTGTTGGAAAGGGGTCAAATATGCAGAAGATGCTGGAAGGCGTATGTAAACTTATGACCCCAACTGTATATATCATGTCTGAACCTCCACACTAACTCCTGGTCTCTTCTCCACAGGTTCTCAGACTCCACGTAGTTTTGTAGAGCTGCGTTTCGTGTTGGAGCCGCAGGACGTGGTAACGATAAGAGGTGGTGTACTACAGCTGGACTGCCAGGCACGATCTGACCGTGGCCTTCCTTCCATCTCATGGAAAAAGGATGGCGTGCTGCTGAGCTCGGTGGTGGACGAGCGGAGACAGCAGCTGGCCAATGGATCACTTCTAGTGCAGAATGTGGTGCACTCGCGTCATCACCGACCTGATGAGGGAGCCTACCAGTGTTTGGCCACTCTGGAGGGTGTGGGGGCCATCGTCAGCCGCACAGCCAAGGTTACTGTTGCTGGTGAGTAAAATGATCTGGGTGTTGAGGATAGGGTTGGTGCTGTGACATGTTCAACTGTGGTTTTAAGAAATACATTTACTAACATTTCCTAATTTCCCTATAAGAAACAGCTATACTTTTTAAAGAATGTTTAGTCATGACTAAAAAAAACCTACAGAGAACTGTAGTGCGATGGTTTCTCTTTCAGCTTGTGTGTGTTAAAATAAAGCCCTTAAACTGCAGGAAGCCCACTTTGAAAAGGCCTAACACACTGGAGTACAGAAGAAAAATACGACCACACACAAAATAAAAGGACTTTTGAAGATGTTGAGAGACTAAAGACAAAGCAGTTTATTTAACCATTTAATGGTGAGCAGTGCACCGGCAAAGTATTACATAATTCCCTTTAGTACCTCCAGAAGAAGGCTAACTAGCATAATAGAGTTCAGCTTGGCAGGCCAGGCAAGGCTAAATTAAACACTTTATTTTACACTGTCTCTTTTTTAAAGCATTGTATTTTTTCTTCATATATATCAGTAGCTCTCAGTTCCAGACCACAGAATCCCACGCACTGCACATTTTCATATTTTCCTGCACTCCACATATCTCAGCTCATGAAAGGCTTCATCATTTCAGTGTGTACTTGGATTTAAGAGCCATTGGAATCTTACTAAAAGCAGACCGGCCAACCTTTACAAATTTTGTGTAGGAACTATGAATTATAACATCGGAGTATGCTGGTTATCACTCAAAAGAATTATCCCATAAAATATGCAAAAAGAGCAGTCGACTTTTTTCTGCCCCAATAAATCGGCATATGAGCCAACTGACATACGAACCTGGAATGATGACACATGCGTAGGTGTTTTGAGCCGATACTGAACTGATACCCCTGGAAGCCTTTCCACCATCTTGTGTTATTAATCTCTCGACTCGATTTTCTTGAAGGATGCGCTGACTTGGCACTGTCGCTTTCTGTCAAGGTGAATGGAAAATGTTTTAAGTTTGTTAATATGAAATAAAATCCATCTTTGCATGTTTGACTTGGCTAACATTAGACAAGTATATAGTAAACACCAGTTAGCTATATTTATTAGGTTAATGATAATAAGAAAGTGATTAAAATGCTGTTTGTTCAGTGTAGATGCATTCACACATCGTGGTCAAGCCTATCACAGTAGAAACTAGAGCCTTATACAGGGTTTTACAGGTACCACCAAGCACTTTGGGAAAGCTGTTGCTCATTTCTTATAGTTAAGATGTAGACAATAGAAAAGTTGATATGCACACATTCATAATAATTGCTGCACATAATATCTTTTTCCTAGAGCAGGGAGAAAGAGAAAGAAAGTAAACTTTTTTACTTTCCTGCATGTAAAATTATCTAGTGTCTTTCCCTCCCAAATGCCTGGTGGTTACCGACATTCCCAGCTTTATTTATTTCAGGCTCAGCACTACACAGCATCACCATGAACTGCTTCAACCATCCAACAGTGACCCATGTTAATCACATGCTGGAAAGGTTGTGGGCACTTCACCTCCCCATGCTGAGTCCAGAGATGGGGCAGACCTTCTGTCTCTCTTGAGAGAAAGCTACATCTGGACTCTGAGCTCCTTCACAGCAGGGTCTGTTCTTCTTGCTGTGAAGCGGAATAAGACAAAAGAGGTCTCTGCTCAGTCTGCAGATGCTGTCTTGGCTCTAGGAAGCACTATAGGCTTGGGTGTGAAATTGAATATGTTTCGGTCCAGATGTCTAGGACTGACGTTATTCATCCCGGAAAGGGACTGTGTATCAAAAACCGCTATGAGTCCATCTGGTGGGATTGAGTTGGGGAGACACTGTTAACCCATTTGTCTTTGAAGAACGCAAGGAGAAGTTACGACCTGAAATCTTGGTTGATATCTTGGTGTGGCCACTGACATGGTAATTATGGGGCATTAAACTAGAAGTAACATTCACTGGTGTCTTTAAAAACTTGCCAAATGGCAGCACAGTGGAGGCTGCATTTCTGAGTGGATGACCAGATTGAGGCTTCAGTGCCAGAAGCCTCAATCTGGAGGAGGTAGGCGCCTTAACTAAAAAGACTTCATTTTGTCCCGTGATATATTTTCACAGTTTCGAGTACCAGACGGTGACTTGGGGCACAGCAGTCTGTCTGTGGCAAAAACAAGAGAGACCGAAAAGAGGGAGTGTATATAAAGAATAATCGTTCAACCATACAAAGTAACCTTCAGAGAGGCGAGCAGACATTCAAAGTGTCAAACCAGACATGTTGGACAAGTTGGACATGTTGATTTCAGTTCCAGTTGCCTCAAAGCATATAATTTGACACATTTAGGTCCTTTCACTAAATGAAACCTCAGAAGCCTGAAGATAGCGGTTGCACCTTTGTATAGTTGCTGTACCTTAACAAAAACGAAAGGTATGTTGATGTAAGCTTGTTTATTAGAAACAGTTTCCCAGTCATCTATGACAAGTGTGTATGGCATCGATTCTGATTGTCAGCAAGTTCATCTGACTGCTTATCTTTTCAAGCCAGTCTGCGTCAATCAGGTCCAAGAGGTCCTGATTTGAAACCAACTTCACAGGGATACAGTAGAGCAAATGATCTCAAGTGAGACTAGAGGAAGAAATCCATCCTATGCACTGGCTAGAAAGCCTTGTTTTTTGGCCAAAGGGGAGGCGCCAGGCTGACGCTTTGGCTAGAAAGTCTCAATTTCATCCGCAGATGTATTTTCACACTTTCGAGTACCAGACTGTGTCGTCGGTCACGGTAATCTGTGTGTGGCAAAAGAAAGAGAGTGAAAGTAGAGAGTATAATAGGCAAATTTTACAGCCAGAGCACGGTAACCTTCAAAAAAAGACCCGCAGGCATTCTTAATGTCAGACATGTAGCGTCTTTTGAATTTACGGTTCCTTCAGAGCTTACACCTTAAGGCTTTTAGGTCTTTCTTATACCAAATGAAGCCTCTGAAGACTACAGAGAGTTTCTGCTATATGAGAGCGAGCTTGGTCATTTTTTTTTTAACGGTTCTTTGACTGTTTTTGTTTGAATCATTAGAGGATTTTTAAGCAAAGCTACTAATTGGTTAGGTTTACATCATGGTTATATATCAAGTCTGTTTTTGCTGTAGGCTGCAGTGTGAGGCCGACATGAGGAAACTGTTAGTGTTAGCAAGGAGTGTAATGCATTATTCACGGTGTAACTGAGCGGGCTTGTACTGAGGAAGCTTCAATAAAAATGTATGATGCCAAGGCCAGACGCCTAGACTAAACATTCACACTGTTTCTCTGTGATTACACAAACAAAATAGCATGTTTTGGGACAGATCAGAGAAATTTCTCACCAGATAGAAGACCTGAGTCAGAGGGTGCCTTCACATACGCAGTGTTTATTTGGTGTGAGTCGAACCCAGGTCTGTTTTCAACCTCGCAACACAGCAGACGCAAGTGGGTGTGGACCAAAACAGCCGATCCATGAGCATCTGAACAAAGTGGTTCAATTGCAGTGATTCGACTCTAAACTCAAGTCAGTTATTCACATAATTATATGTTTGAGCACTGGCTCTGTGTTCTCAGTGCTTGGTTGATTTTTGTGAATTCTAAATGCACTTTTCAATAACATATTTCTGACCAATGGTTGAACATGGCCCTTAGACAGTGCTGTTTTTGCTTTTTTGCTTGTAAGTACCAGCATGAATTGAAACCACCAGTATCAATATTGCTCTGATTCAGACTCAGCAAATGGATTAACATGTGTCATATATACTGAGTCAGCAATGATGGCTTCAGCTTATACACTATCAGGATGATGAAAGAAGCCATTGCTTAATCACAAAGACATTTAGTTACCGGTGCCAAAATGGACAAACACAACAACTCTCATTGAAGCAAAGGGTCAGAAAACATGACCTCTAAGGTCATAAAGTTGCTTCTGCACCCCAAAGCAAGACACTTAGCACCACCTTGCACCAGGGGAACTGTGTTAAATGCTGAAACTCAGATATCACTGGAACAGAAATAACAGTTTCATTTAAGCTGGTTTTTGAGTTAATTGGAAGTATTTTACCATCATTATTTTAACAAAGCACATTCTAAAATATTGCAAAACCTATTTTCTACTGAAATACAGAGTTTCTGTGCAGCCTTGATCTCACCTTGGCAGGCAGGGGAGCTTGCTAATCCTCACAGTCTTATGTAAGCTCCTAATTTGTCAGCCAGACCACCGCGTTTTCTCTTCCTCGTAAATAAAGCAAAGGCACAGAGGACAGACAAATCAGATTACAAGCACATCGCATTTAACACACCACCACATTCTTCACCAGTTTAATCCAGTTACGATCATGAAAAGGTCCCTTGATGTCTCCTGAACGCGGCTTACGCGCTCAAATGAAATGAGGCTAGCGCTTTTGCTGTCGCTAACTCATTTAATTACCACACGCAAGCTAGGAGGTTATTCATTGCTCCACCAAGGGATTTTTCAGAAGTTTTATATGAACAACAATTTAATAATTTCTATACATCAATGAGAATTAGATTTAATTAATAAAAATTGAGGGGGTGAGGCCATGCGGGAGTGGCAGTATGAACAAGTCGATCAAACGCGTCATATTCTTGAGCTAAATGAGCAAACAGGAAGCTGTACTCTCAATAGACATAATTACGTTATGCAATTCCTGGGGATTTTTTTTTTTCTTTTTTACTAATGGGATCTGCAGAACATGACTCATTCACTAAGATCTTTTGGGTGTATCTTGGGCCAAGGAACTGAAATTTACACTGGTATCTGCCGATTATGGCTAAAATATTTGCTGGTGGCAGATGATCGCATACACAACACCAAACAAAATGATACAGAATTGCAGTTAAATAAGAAAGTAAATCCTTGTGGAACTTAACTGTTATGGAAATTAACTGCTCGCTCTCAGATCTTAATGCAACTCTAAATAAGTGCTTAATTAAAGGCAGGTGCACTTGGAGGCTAAAGCCATTAAGATAAAGATGTATAGACAATACTAGTAGTAACTGTAAAACATAAATATGTGGTGACTAAAGTGCTAATTTAAAGGCTTTGGCCTTTTCTGATCAGATCTATATTGTTCCAGTATAGTAGCGTCATTTCTAATTAATTCATAAAAAACAAATGTTTCTTGATTCACATACATACTCCTTGATTAGGTGTTCAAATTTAAGGTGTACAAATGACCTTATTTCTTTTAAAATGAGATCATTTAAACAAGAATGCTAAATATAGGTTTTTTAAAAAAAACTTTCACTGGAAGTTTATGGTTATATTTATATTCTTTATATATTTTTTAAATCTATTTCATTTGATGTCTTCTGCATTACTGTGATAGTAGAAAATTGTGAATATTAGGTTTCCAAACATTTATTTTTCAATAAATAAACAAAGTCAATCACTCTATCAGAAACTAGTGGAGGACAATACCACAAAAATATCACGGTATTTCTAGACGATTCTGCTATACATGATATTACGATATACTGTATAATTTTTCTAACAATGCTAATGCCAGTAAAACAGCGATGCATTTAAATATAACCTTTTAAAAAGGTAATTTGATGATACTTTTATTTATTGGCTGTGAAAACACTGGAAAGGAGAAAAATAGATAAATAACGATTAAAACAGTAGAAAACTATGTTGTCATTAAAGAAAGTAACATGAACAAAACTTTTGGATAAAACATAATGGAATCTGCAGAAACAGAAACAAGTGTGACTGAAATCTCCGGAAAAACTGTGGCAGGTTCTCCAGAGTACAGGTACTTTTTTTTTTTTTTTTTTTAAATACACCTTACCAGCTGATTTTCTTATAAAACTATAAAGCAGTGTATCTGAGGGAATTGATCCAGTTTTAAGGGCAAAGGGTCACATTAAATATTGACTTGATTTACTTGATTACTGTTTGCTCCTCTTGTTTCAGTAGAACTGTCTCATTATTTTTGAGGGCAGTTTTGATTTACAGAATTTCAGCAGCTTAGAAGTAACATTAGCATATCTAATTTGTGATGATATCTAATAGCTGTATGTAATATGTGGCACGGTTTCCCAGAAAACAGAAAGACATTGACACTGATTTTTCTTTGAAATATCCACAGAGACCTGATTTTGTGATATAAAATCTGATGCTCCCTTACAGCAAAATTGTTTGGCTTTTAAGTGTCTGTTTTCCATGTTTTCCTCCTGGATTTCAGAAGCTTCAGTTAAAAATTCTCATTTACTCACCACAGTGAGTAGTGGAGAAACAGATTTATTTCAAACCCTGGAGAAATTCTGTAGAGACATTGATTACATGGTGTTGTTTATTAATGTTTAGGCCATATGCTTTTGACTGGAGTAGGTAGCAGTATATAGTAGATGATATAGCTTCAAAATGGCTGCTTTCTTGAAATATAAGTAGGCTTCTGGAAAATCTGGAAAATGGCCCTTTTGTTGAGAAATGCTTAAAATTAATGCACTCATGTAAAATGTTATAGTTTGTATATAACTTATTGTTTGATTTTGGAAAATTGCTCAACCTTTTCATCAGTAATTGTAACCACTGTCCTAGTTTGTGAATGATTTTGAAGGAAAAAAGTGCATTTAAATGAAGCCTGAAGCATTTAGTGAATATTCACAGTGACTTGAAATGTGTCCCTGCTGGCTGACAGTGTTCTGAAAAAGAAAGAAGAGAGAGGAGATGTTTTGATCAAAAGTTAGAAATGGAAATTCGCTGGCAGCCAAAAAGCCACCCGTGTGGCCCCGATGCTTCATTGACACATCTGACACACCGACTTGATGGATAGTGATGTATCGAGTCCAGAGATTTCAGCGAGTTGGGATGTGAGAGAGAGAGTGAGAGAGGGAGAGAGAGTGGTTGCACACAGACAGATGAGAGAAAGCAGCTGACAGTGACACAAACGGCCAGCAGGACAGTGATGAAGGCAGAGAGAGAGGCGGAAGCAGGACGACAGGAAGACGGAGCTGGGGGGAGGTGGCGCGTGATTTAGGCGAATCTGGACCTGCCTGCAGTGAGTGTCGTCAGTAGGTGGAGTCACGTACGGTGTGTGTCATGTGTGACAAACAGCAGCAGGACAATACTGGAGTGCATTAGGAAGCAGCAGATGGTCCAGGATGTTTAATATTGCTCTGAAAAGTCTAGGAGCAGATGTGTGAGGTGCAAAGCCATTAAATAAAAGCCATCGAACGGAATGACTAGGAAGACAGCCTGCGCATTCGCTCTGACTGATCGCTACGAAAAGCTGACTTGAGCATTTTTTTTTCAGTGGCCTTGGCCTCTGGAAGTTTCTCACCTATTCATTATCTGCTTAAATAACGGGTTTATAGCATCAAACCAAATCAGTCAGCTACCAGATTTTTTCCAAGCACGAAAATTCATGTACTTAATGTCTTCTATAAAGGAATGGACTCCAAATTATGACATAAATTATGTTATAAATCAGTTTCTCTCCATTATTGAGCTCTTAACACAAACTTGGCCATGTTTTTTCTCCATTACTAGCACTTTTAAATATGTATTTTAGTGCTTTGTAATTACCATAGTTTATACGTTGGAATTCTGTGAAGGCTATAGTGGGCACAGGTTCATCAAAACTGCACAGCTGAAGATTAGTAAAAGACCAGGCAATGTCAACAGTCCAGTTTTGCTGAGCCTGGGCCCACTGTAGCCTCAGAGTCCTGTTCTTGGCTGACAGGTGTGGGAGCTGATGTGGTCTTCTTCTGGTGTGGGTTCGATGTGTTGTGCATTTTGAGATGCTTTTCCACTCAACAGAGAGTGGTTATTTGAGTTACCATAGCCTTCTATTCAGCTTGAACCAGCCTGGCCATTCTCCTCTGACCTCTCCCATCAATAAGGCATTTCCACACACAGAACTAGATGTTTTTTTTATTTTCTCAACATTCTGTGTAACCTTTTATAGATTATTGTGTCTGAAAATCCTAGCAATTTCTGAAATACTCAAACCAGCCCAAAAAACCATGACATGGTCAATGTCAGTGAGATTTTTGAGAGTTTTCCCCCATTCTGATGTTTGACGTGAACGTTAGCTGAAGCTCTTTACCTGTATCTGCATGATTTTATGCTTTGCACTGTTGCCTCATGATTGGCTGAATGGATAATTGACTGAATGAGCAGGTGTTCCTAATAAAGTATTCAGTGAGTGTATATAGTACATATACCAGTGGAAGCTAATAACATGTTTATGAATAATTGTACCCAGAGGTAGCATGTATTGGGGGTGGGGGGAAACAGACTTAGAACAGAGTCTTATAAAATGCCAAACTTTACATTTGTATGTGTAGAGAAGTCAAAATTAGCATGTACAATCTGATATAGGACCTGGGCCAGGAAAGAGCTGTCCTTTAACTCCAACAAAAGTTTATAGTCTAGAAGAATATTATGATATATGGTATCAGCTGCACCAGTAGTGAAACCAGTAGTAGGTCATTTACTACTATAACCAGCACTACTTGGGTACTGTGATGATGCAAGATTGAGTGTGAGTGTGTGAGTGTGTGTGTGAGTGTGTGTGTGAGTGTGTGTGTGAGTGTGTGTGTGAGTGTGTGTGTGAGTGTGCAGTTCTGTTTCCATGTTTATAGTGATGGCCCTGATTGATACCTTTCATGGCTTTTAGCATTGTGGGTTGCATAGTATTTCACATGAACTTCCAAAAATAAGTGAACAAGTGTTTCTCATAGGTCATAGTAAGCCTTGTAGTTCTCATGTTAGGAATAAAACACTTGGTAGCATGCTGTTATAGAAAAATAATGAACCAAAGGGTGGTGTGAGGCAGCCTGACAGCCTGGCAGTAACAGCGGAGTTACTGTTACCACTGCAAAGTTCATTATTTTCCTATAATAGCACATCCTTAGGTGTTTTATACCTCTTATACTACAGCAATTTCATCTATGATCAAATTGTTAGGTTGTGTTTTGCGGCCCCACACGAGGTGGCTCAGTCTTACTAGCCCCTTTCTTGTGATTTTATGAGTTCCGTCTTTGTAAATAATTCAGCACAAATATTTTTCCAGAGAAACAGCCTCACCCACCTGTACCCACTCGGACGCCACCATGCTGGAATTTTTTCCCTCCTGCCGCTGCTTTACTTCCATTAGTTCCAGCTCTTGCTTCTGCCAGCTGCAGATGGCAATTCTCTGCTGGTGTGTGTGTGTGTGTGTGTGTGTGTGTGTATATATCTGCGTCGAGGTGTGTTGCTGGCCTCTTTCCCACCACACACACACTCTCTGCAGCCAGTGTGTTTCTGACGGCCAACACGGCGGTCTGTCTCACTCTTGCTGGGACTTTAAAGCCATGGGACAGCAAGATACATCGGTGCCTTTTCTCTCTGCTAGAATGCATGAATATTTTAGAGTCATCAGGTGTGTGTGTGTGTGTGTGTGTGTGTGTGTGTGTGAGAGCGAGAGAGAGAGAAAGAGAGTGAGAGATTGAGGACAGCAGGAGGTAGGCCATCAGGGAGAGATTTGATGTGCAAACTGTGTTTCGGTTTTGTGGATACCTTCTCTCTCTCTCTCTCTCTCTCTCTCACACACACACACACTCACACACTCACACACACACACACACACACACACACACACACACAAGCAGAGTCTACTATACCTAGGAAAACAGTACTTACTCAGTGTTTTCCTTGCCATAACTATTATTTTACTATGAATAAAAAGCCTTTATAATCATCATTAGTACCACTTAATAACCCACTACTGAAAACTTTGCCAAAATAACTCTTCCACGTGAAAATTCTGAAGATTACATTTAAAGTAATCAATAAGTTTGATGATCATTTGCAATATTTAGATATTTTTCTGAATTTCTTTGTATTTTCAAAATTTGCATAAAAGAGCTGGATGAAAAACCCTTTATTTTACCTGTCAAACAAATAGGTTTGGAAAGCTTTGGAATAATTGGTGCCTACAGTAAGCAGTAAGCTAATTATCGTTTGTTTTTCTCATTTTGATAAATTACGATTTTATTACAGTTCTGTTTCAGTGTGGTGCTGTGTAAGCTCCCCTGCACGCTAAACTAACTGCTAAATGAAGCCACAGGAATGAAACGTTTCCAGCATTTAAAAGTGTGACGTTATGAAATCTAAAATATATAAACCCCACATTATAACTGAATATCCTGCTAACACACTATATTCGTATATTCATTTTTTTTTAAACTTTCTCTGTCCTGAAGATGTTACAGCTTTATTTCTGACTGTTACAAAGGGCTAAAACTGGAGACCCCTTCAACCCTAACCCTAACCCTAACCCTTTTTTAGAGACATTCTTTAAAACTGCCTCAGACACATTGGGCCTGAAAACAGTTTTGCACACAGTGCTATGTGCTGCAATAGTAACAGCACTTCTGCTGCCCCCAGTGGCTTCTGTAGTATTACACTGTGCCCAGAACTAGAGGCATGTGTGTGCTTAGTTTTCTTAAATGATGCCTTGAATATAAAAATTCACACTGATAATTTTGCGTAATCTATGTTATTGATTGTTGACTAATCATTGCGGTCCTGCTTAGAACTATGATAACTAAATAATAACAATAACAACTTTGATAGTAGTTGATATAATTTTAATTTACATTTTTTTATTTGATTTAATTTAACAAGCAACACAGTCATTGACCCTCTGCATGTACATCACAGTCCCCGCTTAAAGCACCACAGCCCTAAAAAAAAACAACAACAAAAAAAAAAACAGAGACTAAATTATTCCTTATAACACTTGAGTTAAGTCTAAATTAATTTCCAGGAAGCACATCCAATCTACAAAGATCAAATCCAACCCAAAAACCAAAGGAAAAAAAATCTGTAGGCAGTATGCTTCCTCGCATGCAGTATATTTTCACATCCTTAGCGAGTTTAAACAAGAGTTTGGTAAATTACACGCATCAGACAATGCCAAGGAGCTCTTTCTGCGCCATTAGCGTTCTCTCAGTTGCGCTGAGAAAGAATCTCGTAAATATGGAAGACTGTTCACATGATTTTAGGATCACTTGTTTGAAAGATCTCACTCTCTCCCTCTGCTTTGAGTTGCCTTTTTTGTTTTTCCTTGGAATGAAAATTTAATGGTGATGCCGAAAAGCATTTGCAGTCTTCAAGGCTCAGCAGGTGTCCGGTGGCCCGCTACTTTTCTCTCTGTCTTTCTCTCTCTCTCTCTCACACACACACACACACACACACACACACACAAACACAGTGTTTTACTACTCTTCCTCTTGGGGATTTCTCATGTGCATCATGTTGCTGTTTGATTTAATTATCTTTTGTGTTTTTACATTTTTACACATGGGTTCTCGAGGAAAAGTTGAAATTCAGAACTCAGTGAAGGATCAGCACATGGGCGATACATTTTTGTTCATATGATATAGGATAAAGCAGCTAGGAATTTTTTTTATTCATCAATTTACTAAATGTCCTTTGGCCAAAATCTAAAGAAAGTGGTGTTTGTTTAACAACAGTAGACTTATTAAACGTTATTAAAATTAGTAATGACACTGCTTTTGGATCTATCCTCCGCTTCTTTGGTGTCATGTCTGTGTATTAGCTGTCTGATCTCGCAAAAAAATAGGACGACTTTAACACTGACAGAAAAAGTGTATTGTACGCTACAGTTGTCATCCTGGAACGTTGGAGTGAAGGTTGGACTTGACACATCCGATCAATGTTGTACGTTTGGTGGATGTGTCTAAATGTTTGCCAGAGCAGTTTAAATATAAAATAAAATGATAAGTAAGAAAACAAGCGCTGATGTGCTTTTGTGTGATTTGCTGTGAGCGAGTCCAGATTGCAGCGCTGTATCAAGTTACCAAGCCAATTTTATGTACCATATGTATGCCATATGTCATGTTGCATTGCATGACGGAAATTGGAGAAGACATGCGGATCACACGGATGTGCTTTGCTGCTGTGTGACCTTGTTTAAGGCTGTTTTCTTAATGGGTCAGAAGTTCACAAAGGTGTTTTAATTTCAACATTTATCAGAAATCAGAACAATTTGTCAAAATATTTGTAAAAAAGAATTGACTAAGGCATGGCAGTGGTAATGTATTAAGCATGATAACATTAAAAACTAACTGTAAAGGTTAAAAAGTATGATGCGTTGTTCTTTAATTTAAAAAAATGTAACTGTTGGCAAACTGCAGGATGTGCAGTTATTGCAAAATAATTCCATTAGCAAAATTTGTGGTGGTAACTAACTCTGCTTTGCGTCAGCCGCATCACACCTTCAACATCTTGGCTCACCCATTTATCTTAAACTCCCCCTTTCATCGCCTCTGCAGCATCAATGAAGAGATTAGGCATCTTCTCCTCAGGCTGTTAGGGGACTGTATGGGCTTTCAAGAGACCGGCTCATGTTTCAGTTGTTCATTTGCTGACTGACAGACTGAGATTCACAGCCAATTAGCTGCAGAGATCTGTCTTGGCTAATAGACTTTATGGGCTCATATTCTCCAGGACGGACATGTGCTGTTGCTGGAACTGAATAGAATGAAAAAGTACAGAAAAGTACCAGAAAGTTAAGAAGTAGAGCACTGAAGTAATTTGAAGTTAGTAATTGGTGTGAGGTTTTCAGTCCCCAAATAGTTCCCCACCCTTTCTTCCCTACAAATGGCTAAGTACCAGCCAGGGCGCATCATTTGGTTTCTTAAATGGAATTGACAGTTTATCAGTTACTAGCTTGGTATTACTAATAATTGGAAATGTATTGCAGGATTTCATAAGTGCAATTTCCACTGTGCTGACTACAAAATGGCAAAACTACCAAAATAACGTTGTTATTCTTGTGGTTCTCAAAGTGGGGTCTTGGGACCACCAGGGGTCCAAGCACAGCAAGGGAGAAAAAAAAACATCACTATAGCTAACTAGCTATTGCTAATTTTTTAGCAAAACTTGCCGAGATCAACTTCCCAGTTGTCCCAAAACAAAGCTAGCTAGTTAAGGTAGCTACGAGGCAGCATGGCAGGGAGGATCCACCGCACTGCAGCTTGTTGAAGATGTACTGTATGTAGTGAAGTTTATTGGTGCAGTCAATTATCATTATTATAAATGAAAAAGAATCTTCTGAATGAAGCGCACACACAGTAACATTGATGCAGCCAGTGCCTTATTCAGTCCTTAAAATGGCAACGATTATACAGTGTGGTGTCACATGACCAGTCTCTTGAATCGAATGGGTTTTAAAAACAAGTACTCAAACAAACTCAAACAAATTCAAAAACAAGTAGCATATAAATGTAGATGTAGACTCTGGTCTAATAACTTGTGTTGGTGGAAAATCAGAATAAAAAGCTCGCTATCTTAAATAGGCAGAATATTATTGTACAAATTTAAATAACGAGCTTAATATTTAAATTGCTGATGAAATAAATCAGTGCTGAGGTTGTCTGTGGAAGTTATTTATGGTTAAAGGGAATCCCTGGCTGCTAAAAGTTTGAGAACGCCTGTGTTATTCCTTAGTAGTGAATTCTGCACTGTGGTAATGATTTGGTCAGCATTTTAGTTGCAACAGACAAAATATAAGCTAAATAAATAAATAAATCCATAGGTAGCAATTACCTCAGGGCTTCCCATACTTAATTTACCTCACAGATAAAATGCTAGACAGTGAGTTATGGACCAGACGTTGACACGGTGTTGTTAAGCTCCTCCAGACATCGAGTCATCATTCCTTAACATTTTCTAAAGCCTTTCTTTATTGATTGGCGCCAGCAGTGCTGAGTATAATTGCACCAAATTTAGCTGGCTAACTGTGTCCTTATTGTAACACACTTTACTGTTAGCTACAACATTTAAGCTGTTTTGACTAGTTGTGAGCTAAAATATTAGGGAAAAACAGTAATAATGTACTGCTTGCAAAGAACTTCACCATTCTCTCAATAAGCTTATAGAGAATTAACCAGTCAAAGCAGCACAGATGTTTCTAGCAAGTTAATGTGACGAAGTTGGGTAGCAGGCTAGTAACATTTGTGCTGCGTTGTCTAGTTAATTTTCTGTAAGCATATTGATAAGACAATGAAGAGAAGGTAATTACTATCATTATGTTACTATTCTCTTTCTCTAGCAATGAAAGAAGTAGCCTATACCTAGTCGAAACAGCATCAGTATAGCTAGCTAGCTAACGGAAAGATGTGTTACAATGAGGCAGTCAGCCAGTTATATTTGGTTCTAATTAGACTCAGAAGCATTGCTAGCACTGCTCAATAAAGAAAAGCTTTAGAAAGTCAGCATAGATGTTGCTAGCTAGTTAACATGATGATTGGCAAGGAGGTATGAAGTTACAGTGAAGAGGTAGTTCACTTAGCTAGCTAAAATTACAGTTTTAAGTAACAGTTTAAAGAAAATCTGATTTGGCCACTTAGACGACAGCCTTAAATTTAACACAGGTAGTAAATAGTGTATGTTGTTGTCTGTCCTTGTTGGCCAAATGACATTTTATGAGTGATTTGTGCTTCATTTTTGATGACGAGTAGCAATTACAATGGAGGAGAAAAGCACCATTAGTTGCATTGTTTTTAAGTCAAGTGCACTCTTCAGTGTTATTGGTTCTGGTTGTTATGGGAAAGTGCATGTAAAATGATATGATAGCGTGGGAAATATACAGAATTGTGGCTGGAATTAATCTGTTATCAGATATATGGATGGTAATTTTTATACGTATATGTTTAATTTATGTGTGTGTGTGTGTGTGTGTGTACCTATTACTATTTTATTTTTTATATTTTCTGCTTCTTCACTTTTTTTAGCACTTTAAACTCCATGTTAATGCATGCAAGGTACTATATACTGTAAATTGTTGTTCATGAGACAATCAGAAACACACACATAATTTACTGCAAATGTGTTGAACATAATGCTCAGTGAATATGAATTTCATTTTCATTCTTAATATTTATTATACGTTAATGATATTTGTGCCATTAGCATGCGTAGATCTGCTTATGGCTCCAATTAGAGAAAGAAGGTTTCCATATTAGCCACGGCGAGCAGAGAGCTAGATGCACTTAAAGGCTTAATGAGTGGTTTTAGGATGATGAAGTGGCAGTGAATTCTTGAATAACGTTTCCAATAACATGATTAGAATTCAGATGGTTGGCCATGTGAAGGCTGACGGGGCGGGTTAAAAAGCTCTAAATGCTCTGTTTGCATTTTTATCGCGTGTAAACACTCGAATCAAAAGCCTTCTTCATTTGACTTGCAATGAGCTATGATAGTGGCTCTGAGCAAACGCAGAATCAGAAATAGGGCATTTTGACAATCAGCGAGCACGTACCATTGAGCCAGTGTAAACAAAGCGGCAATAAATGGCTAAATCAGCTCCCTGGTTGCAGCTATATGTATTCAAACAGGCACTGCGAATAAAACTATTGGCATTGTGCTCCTACCTCATTCTTTGCCTCCTCCAGACACTGAGCAATGATTCCTCAACATTTTTTATAACGTTTGTTCATATTGCTGCCTAATATTTGAGTGGCGCTGACTATAATGCCGAATAAACACCAGCTTCTCTAGCACTGATGTTGGAGAAAGTAGAAAGCGTTTCGTGTTGTGTGTAATACAGGATATGCATTTCCTAACATAAGATCCTGATTTAAGATGAGGCTTTGAATATTCTTTAGTGTTAACCAAACTTAGTGAATACTCGTTCTCCAAACCATCCATTGAAACAATGTTTTAATTGTTGCACAAGCAGAAACTCAATAACATGAAGCTAATCAAATAATAAGCCAAGATATTGCATCCAACTGTGCAATATGTAAGCAGTGGTTAAAATAAACACATACTGTATAAAATAATAACAACCACGACTTACTTTACTTACTTACTTTCTTTTTAGCCTACAGTGTAAGAGTTTCAGTAGCCATCCACCAGTGACTGATTTCCGTCCTGCCTGTCAGTTCATTTTTTAAGCAATAGTACTTTGACTTTGGTGTAAAAATGATTTTACACAGCATTTTTTCTGTATTACATTTTTTCTGTATTACAGCATTTTTTCTGTATTACATGTATCAGCTCTGAGGTGCTGAGGAACCCACACCTTTTTCCACCACTTCACTACCACTGACAGTCACAGACGTCACGCCGACTTCACTAGTCCTAACACACACAGAGGCCACGCCTTCTTCACTAGTACTGACACACATTATAGCCACACCCCCTTTACTTGTAAAGCCACACCCACTTCCCTTGTACCGACACACACGGGCCACGCCTACTTCATTGGTACTGACACACATTGAAGCCACACCTCCTTCGCTAGTACTGCCATACACAAAGACCACACATATACACACACCCACTAAAAGCCACATAGGCCACGCCTGCTTCCCTCGTATTTCTTGATATAGTCTGCTTGAATCAGTGCAGCTGCATCATGGTGAGATCAGTAATGTAATCCATGTCAAATGTTATATCGAGCTTAAGCAAATTTTACTCACAGTTCTCTCATCATTGCTCTCTGTCCTGCTGTGATATAAGGCTAAATGGCGTGCCTCTGCTTTCACTGAAGCGATTTATGTCAGAAAAACACTCACAAATCCAGCAGGCCGTGTCCACACTCCAGCGTGTGCTTCTGATAGCAAGAAACGATGATGCACACCACATACTAACACATTCTCTCTGATCTCCAAGACGCTGCTAGCTTTTGAGGTACCTCATCCCTAGCTTTTCAGAGTTATTTATTCCGCCCTCTCTGCTTCACCTTGCAGCTCATATTAATGATGTGGACATGAAGGAATTCTGTCAGTGGTTTAATCCAGACTCTGGGCTTTCCGCTTTGTCTGTCTCTCTTTATGTTGCTGAACAAGGCGAAAGCTTGAATTTACGAGGGCTTGCTAATGACCACAGTGAGGGACGGAGTAAGAAAAAGATGAAGAAAAGGTTGGAATGAGATTTATATCTTTCCAGCCTTGAGCGACTCTGCGTCTGTGCCAATGCCATTCATTCTCAGTTCTATGCCGACCCGGCTAAACTGCTGACTCAGACCCAGGAAAAAAAGAAATGCTAGCCTCTGTGCTACTAGACTAGCCGGCTATAATGCATGCAATAATAAACTGCTTACAGTAGATTCAGTGTGTTTGTATTTATCCATATTTCTCTCTCTGTCTCTGTGTGTGTGTGTGTTTTATTTCGTTCCTGACCTTCAGAGCTCTACTCTCCATCTTTCTTTCACGCTAATTTGATTCAGCGTCACTTTTGTCTATTCGTTTGCATGCAGGGACGCACTAAATCAGTGAGTCCTAATGAACTTGTGTAAGTGCAGAGCTAAAGTTCCTCGCTCTTCCTCCCACACACACCGTTACAGCAGGTGAAATATTAAGACAAATGCATTTGATTTTGTTGTAGTAGGTGTCGAGGGCTGTGTGTCAAGGAGAACTAAAGACTCAGCCACAGTGGATTCGCAGGAAAACCACAGAGCCAAGTAAAAAGCAGGACTTTGCGCAGTGTGGGTGTGAGAGAGCATTCAGTATTACAGCTGGAGACATTTAAACTTTAAGGTTCAAAAATTATACTGATGCTAATTAATAACTTTCAGACGGTTGAAATGCAGCTCAGTGTGCTTCGCAGTACATATATAAAAAAAAAAAAAGATATTTATATATAATATACACTGCCCTCCAAAAGTTTGGAAACGCCTGAACAAAATAGGGTTTTTGGGCAATATCAGCATAAATCCTCTTTAGTTAGTGACCATTTTGCATTGATAATAAGGGACAACACAAACTATGAAAACATATTTTATTAAATAAAAAGTTTATGAACATGAACATAACATAGAAAAATACTCAAATTTTGGATT
>CM041001.1:3256721-3286442 GCA_022985145.1 Pangasius djambal | reverse complement strand
CTTTGGGCAATCCTCCAGGAGGCTTGGAGTAATATATCAAGTCAATGTTTGAATAAACTGACTGCTCGGATGCCTAGTGTTGTCCCTTATTATCAATGCAAAATGGTCACTAACTAAAGAGGATTTATGCTGATATTGCCCAAAAACCCTATTTTGTTCAGGCGTTTCCAAACTTTTGGAGGGCAGTGTACATATATACTGTATGTGTATGTATGTGTATATATATGTATATATATATATATATATATATATATATATATATATATATATATGTATATATGTGCATATCTTTTATATACGTACTGCGAAGCACACTGAGCTGCATTTCAACCGTCTGAAAGTTATTAATACGAAAGGATCCAATATTTATTGTGTAAACACCAGAGTTTTATTTTTTTTAAAAAGCAAAAGGAAAAAATTAACAATAGTGATTAAAAGGATTATTCACAATTTTTTAATATGTTTTAATCAACAGTGGTATTAGACAGATTTTAGAAGTAACAGTACAATTAATTAAACCAAAACCTGTTTTTAAATATATTCTGATAGATGTTGCCTGGTGAATATCATGATTTAACGAGTTCCAGTTCTTTTAAACAAATAAAAACGTAAGGTCGTGGGAGGGTAAAGGCTTTTTTTTTTTTTTTTAAAGCTTGATGCTTTTGAAATGAAGCCACAACGATGCACGGCTCTAAACTCGAAATCTTTTCGGAGAATTCACTCTACACTGTAACCTATGAATATTAATTACGAATATAGTTAGAAGTATTAATTTGGGCTTATTAGCTGCTTAGAGACAGAAATAGCTGAAGTCCCACATTTCTTGTTTAATGTTTATTACTATAGTGTCAGTAAAGTGTGTAAAGCTCGTCGTCCTTCACTGATGTACAATACTCGTTTGGAAATTGTTGTTGAAATCCATCACTCCACTCTTTTCCTCGGTCTGCTTTTCTCTCTGACGGAGGAAGACGGCTCTGAACGTGAAGTCATGATGAGTGAGATGAGACTGCGGCATTCTGCCCCTGCTGATTATGATTATTTCCCTATAATAATTATTGTTGATGATGTGCTGTCCGGCTCGTGTTATTTTCTCATCAGCGGTGCGGCTCAGAGCGCATCGCTCTCCGGATGTCTGTATTCGTCAGCGGGAATTTGCTAAGAGGCCGCGGTAATGGCAGAGTGGCTCGAGTGTTTTGATGATCACAGTCATTATGATGAAGAATGATCTCTTGATGATTACAGCCATGTCTTTTGTTAGATGAGAACATTTCAGCTCTCAGCTGCCGCTGAGCTTTTGTTTTTGCTCTGAGGTTTGAGGTGTTTATGAGGACGACAACACACTCGTTTACCGTTTATGCATTTATCTGCATTGTATATACGGCCATGTAGTGAGGGAGTGAATGAAAGAAGGAAGGAAGGAAGGAATTTATGAATGAATGAATGGATGGATGGATGATGAAAGAAATGAAACAAAAAATTTATGAATAAACAAACGAGTTAGTGAAAGAATAAATTAGGGAATGAGAGAAAGAAAGGATGAATCAAGGACTGAATGAAAGGAAAAGAAAGAAGGAAACAAAAACAATAAAATGAAAGAATAAATTAGTGTATGAATGGATGAGTAAATGAATAAAGGAATGAGAGAAACAAAGAAAGAATGAATGAATAAAGGAGTGAACAATTTAATTACAGGAATGACTTAAATAAAGAAATGAAAAAGTATGAGTGAATGAATACATAAGTCAAAGCGTAAGTGAGTTATAGATAATAAAGAAGAGAATGAATGAATGAATGAGAAAAATGGATTAATGAATGGATGAGTGAATGAGCATATACATGAGTAAATTACAGAAGGAAAGAAAAGAATGAATGATACAGAGAAGAATGAATTGAATGAATGAACAAGTGTGTGACTGAATGAATGAACAAATAAATAAAGACAGGAGCGTATTCAGGACAGAGGAGTTCATGTTTTATTGGAGTCTCAATAACATTACAAGCTGCATTTTTTTTTTATTAACTTCAAAAGAGGGGAAAAAGAAAGGCTGGTGCGGGAATGACAATGTGTAACTAAAAATGGATAAAAAGTATGACGTATTCTTTAAGGAATTAAACATTGTTAGCTGTGGCAAACTGCTGTGGTGCAGAAGGAGTAAAACACTTTGGGATGTGATGTTATTAGGAAACTGGCTTGGTAACAGTAACTCCACCTGCTCATTGATTAGTTTCCTAATACAGCACAACCCCATGTGATTTATTCCTTAGCTAATCCTTTGTAGACGGTACGCCTAGTATACGAGGACAGGTGCAAATATCGCCCAGCTGCGTCTATGTTCAGCATTTAAACCTGCTGTAGAATGAATAAATTTACAAAAGTCATTTTCAGTACATGCCACTAGACCTCAGAGTGAGTCAATTTGTCAGCATATTGTTTCAAACATAGAAGCAGGAATTTGTTGGAATTTGTTCCAAAAACTTCTTACAGTCGCTCTCTCTTATGGAAATGGCTGACTACGTGAGTGTTGTATTCCACTGAGTTGTGAATTTCTTAGATACATTGATGTAGTAACTGACAGATCGATTCCACTGTGTGTGAAAACTAATGAACATGTGCATGTATAGAGAGAGTGTGTGTGTGTGTGTGTGTGTGTGTGTGTGTGTGTGTGTTTGCGTGACTCTCAAACACGCTTATTATTCATGCCTGTGTGTTGTTTCCACTCCGGGCCTCAGATTAAACACGGTACTGGCGAATCAATCAAAACTCCGTAAAGCGTTTGTGGCCTGATGGCGCTAAGCAGACGCAGAGTAAACAGCGGCATCTGTTCATCATCGGAAACGAGAAAAGAGCGACGGAAATATCAGAACGACGAAGAGTGAAACGCTTTCAGTAAGTGATAAATGATGACTGCGAATCATCCCGGGCTCCTACCGCAAGCTTTTTGAAGTCTTTAGAATTCTCGAGTCGTCGTTGTACAAAAGAATTTCAAGCTTTTCAAGGCTTAATAATCTTATTTGTTCTATACCACAGCAAGGTTGAGTTCTCGAATCCGATTGGTCAGAAAGTGTGTGTTATTTTTGTGTAACTCGGACAGTTCAGGCTGTAACATGAGTGGCAGGTTAATATTAATGCGCTCGTTCTAATACGCTACCATCTCTCTAGTAACAGCTCATACACAGGGACCTGTACAGCAGAAATGCCATATAATCCAATACCAATAAACAGATCTTTTAAAAACGTGGTGTTGCTTAGCAAAGAAAAACATAGAATCGTTGATGTGGAGACGTTTATTTAACGTTTATGGGAGGAATCTCTGGTGTCAGAGCTTTATAACAGTCACAGTGCTTTGTAAAGTTTCACAGAGGAGTTTACACTTTTACAGTTTCTCTGTAAAATGACAAACTGCATGTTTTGAGAGAGAGAGAGAGAGGGAGAGAGAGAGAGGAAATGACATGCAGGCAACGGAACAACTGTTCATAGCTTCTATAACGTAAGTGATAACAGGAGCTAACAACTACATCTAACTATAAACCATTAAAATGCTTTACGTGTCATTCATTAACAAATTAAACCTCGTAAAGGTTGGCAAAGTGCCGTAATGTGTATATGTGTGTGTGTGTGTATGTGTGTATGTGTGTGTGTATATAAGACCAAGAACACCCTTTGGACCATGCTGTTATATGATCAGTGGACGTTATCCGATCTGTTCTTACTTATGTATTATATAAATGTATCTTTACTTATGATATTTTCATATTCTAATGTTATTTTTTGCAGTGTTGATTTCCTTACAGACACGCTGCCTGATTTATATTTGTAATGGTTGTCTGGAATTGTTGGTAGATTAAGTTCTTTAAAAAATAATAATAATAAAAAAAATCTTGCTCCAGTCACATGACACACAAACCTGCCAATTAACCAATAGGCATTGACATAGACAATATATACACACTGATATGTATGCTGTGATTATTCATTGTTAATAATGCATTTGTAATAGTAATAATAATATATAATAATATATAATAATAACTTGAAATAATGCCAACCTACCGTTACACTCCTCATTTTTGCTCGTCTTCAGAAAAGCGAGTGAAAGAGAGAGATGGAGAGAGACAGCCCTGCCTTACTGCATATTCACTCGTCATACCTGGCTGTTTTCATTTCTCCTCATCGTTTCCCTTTTTCCTTCCTCTCTCACATCTTCACTCACTTTTCCTCTGCGTCATTTCTTAGTCCACGCAAACTTTATAATCATTAAAACCTTTCAGTGGAATGCGGTTAAATTATCGCTGCAGTGGTCTAGCGCGCTTCTTTTGCCACATTCTTTGAAGAGATGAAAAGCTGAAAATTTCATTGTGCGATCCACGTTAGGAGTGTTATATCTCATGCCACATTACTTTTCTTTAAAAAGCACAGCTCCGACTGTAGTTCTGCCTGTAACATAAATTACAGATTTATATTAATGTGCTAGTTCTAATACATTATCGTTTCTATAGTAACAACTCATTCACAGGGACTTGTATGGCAGACGTTCCAGTAATCTAAGACTAATAATAAACAGATTTTTCAAAATGTAGAAGTGTTTAACAAAAAAAACCCAAAAAAACATATAATCCTTGAAGTCTACATACGAGGATGAGTTAAATAAACTCCTTAAACGTGCAACATCAAATAGAATTGGATAGAATTTTAAAAAAAACTTTTTTTTAGAGGAATCTGGACACACGCTAAGCGCTGGAACACTTTTACACTTATTTGCAAAATTTATTTATTTATTTATTTATTTATTTATTCATTCATTCATTTTACTCACCCTCATAACGTTTATGCATGAAGGAGTCTCCAGTGTCAGCACTTTGTAACAGTCTTCAAGGCAGAGCAGTTTACGTGTTGCAGTGTATAGCTGCTATAACGTAAGTGATAACTTGTCTCACAGATGTTCATTAGCATTAAATGTAACTGTAAGCAGTTAAAAAGCGTGACGTGTTGTCCGTTCATAAATAAAAAAGTTGGAATAACTGTGTAATAGCACACCGTGACTGTGTGGATTATTTTTGTATAACAGCAGAGTCTGAAGTGTGTTATTCCTTACACAAAATACACTGTAAATGACGCTAGAGTATGCTAATGCATTTGGTGTAACACTGGTTTCCCAGAGGTAGGGAGCGAGGCATGTATGGTTTGTTCCAATTTATGTATTCATATAATGGATTTCACAATGAGCATAAAAGTGCTGTTCTTTTTTTTTAAAAATTTATTTATAAATTCTGTGTTTAACTGAGAATGTTAAGTTTAACTAATAAAATGGCAGCTCTGATGAGTGTGTGTGTGTGTGTGTGTGTGTGTGTGTGTGTGTGTGTGTGTGTGTGTGTGTGTGTTTTCTGTGGGGATTTGTTTTACCTCACTGAGATTTTGACCCACTCTGAATTGCGCCGTTCATGCGCGCGCGCGCACACACACACAAACACACAAACACAGTTTTTCCTCAGTAAGCCCTTATCTCTGTCTTTGCCTTCCATCGTCTCTCACAAATGACAGGCGTTTCAGCAGCCGTCGCTCCCTCTCACCCTCTCTGAGCAAACGTACTCTCAGTATGATGGCAATTTTTTTTTTTTTAAACCCACCTGCCCTCTGCCACATCGCCAAACTTCACACTTCCAGTTTCACTACATCTGCACCCTTCACTTGTTAACATAGATTAACTGCGAAGATTAATGCAGGGCTACAACTGCACATGTCTGAAGAATTTTTGCAGCGGGCAGCGTTCCAATTTCATACTCCAGTGCCGTGTACCCTGCTCCAGCATTTGTCTCCTTCACTTGCCGAAACAGATTAGGCTAGAGGACTAATAAGTGCTTGTATCTGGCTACAAATAGGGAAGCCTATTTTTTCTTTCCTTATTTATTTATTTAAGTGAACGGTCCTTTCTCTGTGCATATCTCAATGTATAATTGGAGCCAGTTAAGGGTATAATATTGACCATAATCACGGTGATAACAACCAGGCTTTCGCACCCAGGACACACACACTTCATTTACACAAGCTGCAAAATAATTGGAGTTCCCCAGCGAGCTATTGGACTGCTACACTGTGCATCTGAAGCCCAGCCCCGGAGCCTGACTTCTGCAAACTCCTTCACACACGTTGTGCTGTGTGTGTGTGTGTGTGTGTGTGTGTGTGTGTGTGTGTGTGTGTGTGTGTGTGTGTGTGTGTGTGTGTGTGTGTGTGTGTGGAGCACTAGTGAGTCCATATAGCATGGAACAGTAGCCCAGTAATAGATTTTTTATTCGAATTTAAACGATAACTTGCACTTCAAGTTATCTTCCTCACATCATCTTCACTTCACGTTGTTTGCCTCACACACTTATGCACATTTCTTAGCTTTTTTAAAATAATGCATAAAATAATTTCCAGAGATAACTGTTAGACTTAGTTATTATATTTATGGATCATTTGAAGGAATTTATGCTTTAACTGAGTAGGACTGAATTTTAATGCAACTTTAAGGGGAAAAAAAAGTGGATCGAATGAAAATTCAGCGTTAAGTCGAAATAAAAGGAACAAACGCAAACTCCGACCCCAGTTAAAATTTTCATAATTTTCCATTCAAGTGAAATGAAATGTTATGAATTTATGAAAATGAGGACACACTTAGACTTTCACTGAGGTATAGCTGTGACTCGCTAATTTCACTTTAAATTAGTTAATACTTGTTTTTATTTTAATGCTAACAATTTAAAATGGTTTTGTTTGTTTTTTTTTTTCCTTCAAATTTTACATTTTCCACCCTTGACTGTTTATTTAATTGTTTTATTTTAAATATTAAATGAGTGTATT
Source organism: Pangasius djambal (assembly GCA_022985145.1). Lineage (NCBI taxonomy): Eukaryota > Metazoa > Chordata > Actinopteri > Siluriformes > Pangasiidae > Pangasius > Pangasius djambal. Next base: position 3,279,604 of record CM041001.1, on the reverse strand, counting down.
TGAGTTTATTACAAGTCCACTGAGAGAACGTAAATAGTAAGACAGGCTCAGTGGACGCACAATACACACAAGAAAAAGTTCCATTAGTTGCTGAATTATTAAACTAGGAAGGGATTTATTTTTTCTCAAAATTTATTTGAGAGAAATTTCCTGTCAAACCTTGTTCTGAAATGTTCTTCCACAAATTGCTTGCAATGGCATGTTTCTACCAGAGAGGGCTCTAAAGCCCTAAAAGTTACATACTGACGCTTTAATGTATTTTCTTTAAATAGCTGATATAATTCTGTCATCTAAATTCTCACTATTTTACTACATACAGATTATTATTACTATAAATATTATTATTATTATTATTACTATTATTAATAAGCATTTCTAGAAACTTATGAATCGTTCCTACTTATCTCTAACTCCTCCCCCTCTCCTGCTCTCTCTCAGGTCCTTTACGCGTGGTGGTCCCCACCGAGTCGGTCTCATCCTACATGGGTGACACAGCATTGCTGCGCTGTGAGGTGACAGGCGAGCCCATGCCTGTAGTTCGCTGGCAAAAGAACCGTGACGAGTTGCCCTTGACCTTTGACCCCGACAGCAGGGTGGTGGTGCTGCCATCCGGCTCGCTGCAGGTCAGCAAGGTGCAACCACCTGACGCTGCCACCTACCGCTGCCTGGCGGAGAACCCGGGGAGCGCTCGCACAGGCACGGACGCTGACCTGAGGGTATTACCGGGTGAGTACAGACCTTCTAGTCCCCCCTGTCCGTCCGTCAGATTAAGAAGCGTCATGTGGCACAACACAGAAGTCGCTTGCAATAGCATTGTTCTGCCAGAGAGGAATCCCCAGATTCCTAAAAGTTAAATACTGATAATGTGTAATAATACAACTGTAATGTGATCTAATCTTGATTTCTACCAGATGTGCATTATTTTTTTTTTCTCGAACAAAACAGGGTGTTGCTTTAAGCTCGAAAAATGTGCCTTTTTTTCATTGATGACATTTCCCATTGCTGCCCTTTGTGCATGTTTGCACAAGCCGAATCCAAAAGCATTTCATCAAGCTCCAGCTGTGTAAAGATCACATTTCACATCTGACACTCAGCTGAAGCGCATTTTATCTGTTCGACCACAAAGCAGACATCAGCCTTCACCACTGTGGATGATAAGAGTCTCTCCCCGGTGCTTTCTGACAGTTCCTAAACTCAGGATTCCTCAGCTCTGCGATATTTGATATTTTCTTCATCTGATTCAGCTCATTGTGTATTTATTAGGCTCAGTCCCAATCAGGAAAAATGTGGCGGGGATTTAGGGGCTTGAATCCAGAATCTTGGGTTTAAAAACTGATTAATGAGCGTCATCTCAGTGTGGAGTTCACTTTTCTTGCTGTGTAGGAGTGTGTAAGGAGTGTGTGGTCCCCTGGTTCTGTGTAACACTCTGACAGCTGGTGTGGATTCCCTCGATTCTCCATGGTGTGCCCAAGAATACATTAAGCTGCTCTCCTCGCTGCCACACACATGCGCGTGCACACACACACACAGACACACACACGTGTGCAAAGCCCTGAACAGTGATGCATCATTGCTGCTGGGTCTGAGGGGTTTATATTTACAGAAATCCTGTAGCGCCATTTAATTCTCACTCAATATCATGCGCGCGCGCACACACACACACACACACACTTTCTCATCCTCATCTGCATTTGCTTTTTACAGAATGTAAACATTCAGAGACCTGAACTTACATGCTCATATTGGATTTTTTGTTGTATTCAGTTCCTCTAAGACCTCTCACTGGGCCTCATTTATCAAGCTGCATATGAACGGCTGTATTCGTGAATCGTTCATGCGAGCGTATACACAAGAATTTGGTGTCAATGAAAATCCTGTTATTTCAGAAAAAACATTTGTCTCCTACCCCTGATTGTGTAAAATTGCACATTATTATTATTATTATTATTATTATTATTATTTTATTTTTTATTTTTTTATTGGCATAGAAGTGTCAAAATAACTTCCACTTCTGCCTTTCAGACTTTACCCTGATCGCTCATTTCGTGCTCCCTGCTGTCCGTTCACTCGACTTTTTATGGAGTTTTGTGGGCGTCACTAAATGCAAATGAGCTGTGTCAAGAAGACACTTCACACCTTACAGGTGATCAACATACGTACACGAATAGGGACAAAAAAAACAGCGTATCGGAAACCTTTGTAAACCGGCAGAAATTTGTAGTTCAGTGTGGCTTACACAAACATTTACACACAACTTTACTAAAAGATTGTTCAAATGAGGTCCAATGAGTTTTTATGGACAATTTAAAGCCAATGAAACTTTAAAAATATTAATGCGTACATCGCCAAGTCAAAACGAAACAATTTGAAGGGAAAACGGGACACGTGGAAGGGGAAAAATGGATAATTCTCTGATTGATCAGCAGTCCTGACGCTACATGCATCAAGACAGAGCTGAGAAATACAATCAGAAGGAGAATGTAAATCACAGGTGTTAGAGTTAAATCACTCGCTCTGGGCTCAAAGGCTGTAAAATGAGTGATGGAGAGAGAGAATTAGAGTGAAGAACGGTGAAGGGGCGAGGAGTAATTAGAGTGAGTGAAAGAGAGAAGGGTGAATTTCAGCCCTGAAGGTAGAAATGACCGGCCTGAATGCTGGCTGAACACAGAAAAATTTTCCATCTCATTTGGATTAAATGTCATAAACGTGTCACTTTAGAAAGATATTCTATTTCTTATATGTCTTTATCCGTGTCTGAATGTTCTGTACTGAATTGTCCTGAATGCATCAGAAGTACTCTCGCACGTCTTTTTTTTTTTTTTTTTACATTTCTCACCTCTCTCTTATCCCGTTTCTCTGGCTTTTTTTTGTTCTTATATTTTCTAAACACACTTTCAACTAACAACAAATCCCGTGTTTTGTTCATCTTACACCACAGTAATTTGGCAACAGATACATATTTTTATTAAGTAAAGAATGGCGTGTCCATTTACAGTTACATTTAATGCTGTGGACTTTCCATGAAACAAGTTATCACTTACGTTGTAGCAGCTATAAACCGTCATTCCTTGAATGCCTATATTTTTTCTCTCTCTCTCTCTCTCTCTCTCTCATGACAAGAAACACACAGCTTATTATGTTACAGAGAAAGCGCAAAGCTTAAGCTTCCCCATCTCTGATTTCCCCATGTCAGAAAACTTAGTTACAGCAGTTACAAAGCCCTGACACTGGAGACTCCTTTCGTAAATGTTAAACAAACATCTCCGGACAGAGAACTTCACCATATCAACAATTATACACATTTTTTTTAATGGCGGGTCCACCATACAAGTCTCTCTTTATTATCTGTTACCATAGAAACGATATCGTATTACAAAGAGTGCATTAATATAAACCTTCGCAGCTGCGCTACTGTCAGAGTTCCTGTTGTAGAGAATTCATCAACACCTTCTGACCAATCAGATTTGAGAATTCACCACGCTGATGTATAATAAATAATCATGGTGCTAGCATTGCATATGGAAGCCTAATTAGCTATTACAGTTGTATACAGGTTTATGGAACTACAAAGCGATAGTACACTGTTTTGTGTAAAGAAATATGTACAGTACAAGGACTGACAGTATTAATATACAAGTAAAATTACAATTTGAATGGTTAATCATAATCAGCATTGACTAATTTCAGGCTCAGTTACACAAATATACTCGCTCTCTGCATCATCGGAGCTTAATTAGGACTATTTCTTTCCTGTCATGGTAATCAAGAACCAAGCCTCAGCACTTTTGATTAGAATCCTCCGACTACGTACACGATTCATGTAGATTCCTATATTACACACACACACACACACACACACACACACACGCCCCAAAGGCACAAGGACGGAAGTTAGCTTCTGCTAACCACGTTTTTGTAAACAACTTTTTTTTTTTTATTGCTTTTCATCTGCTCGGGCATACTCGGTTCCTCACGTAACCTCTTCAGTAATAACAGAGTATATTTTGTTCTGATGGTGTTATTGTTTGTATCAATATTACCACTACCAATATTGTAGTGTTGAAATCAGTAGGAGGTTTTTGCTAACTCTTGGCAGGATGTTGCACACTATCTGCAGTGTTTTAGTTCCTGTCTTGTGTTTGTTCTGTGCAGAGCCTGGAGTAGTGAGGAATCTGGTCTTCCTCCAGAGACCCATGAAGGTCACGGCTCTACAGGGCAGAGATGCTGTACTGGAATGTTCTGCCTCTGGCTACCCAACCCCCTCCTTCTACTGGATGAGAGGCAGCGAGATGATCCAAATCAGGTGAAGTCTGCTGGAAAATAGTGTGTGTGTGTGTGTGATATTATTAAGATATAACCAAGCCAGGACTCGTTATCTCAAACAGTGAGCACTCATAATGTAACAGATTATAGAGTGTCCTGAGCCAAAGAAGTGCTACCACCACCAAGTGTCTTATTCTGAAATCAGGACAGTGATGTGCTTGTGTGTTATGCAGTGCAAAACTTTGTTTCACCAGTGGTTTCTGAATTGGAGAAAAATGAAAATATAAAAGAACTCTTTTTGATAGTGTATCTACAAATAAAAACTAGCAGGTAGAACGTGGGGGGTGGGGGATGGGGGGATGTGAATCCAAATACACTAAATATCTTCATTTTGTTCAAACCACAGCTCGAATCATTATCTCATACAGTATAAACAACAAGCAGTAATAATGTAACAGAACTTATAGAGCATCCTGAGGCAAAGAAGTGCTACCACCACCATGTGTCTTATTTTCCGATTTGAGAAAATCAGGTGGGGTTGCAACAAGGCAACAATCCAAAATCACAATCAAAAAAAAAATATTTTCAAGCAATCCTGAGGTAGGATAGATACAACACTACATGTCTTATATTCATCATCTTCATTTTGTCCTAAGGGGATGCAAACTTTTGCACTCATCAGTATCATGACTGCTTATCTTTTGTGTACATTTGTCTGAATTGTTACTAAACTGGTACAAAGAAATAACAAGCTCAACCACGTTTTAAGTCCAAATTTTGAGCTTTACCTGAACCTTGTTTGCCTTTTTCTTTTTCTCAGATCGAGGAAGTACTCGTTGCTCGGCGGCAGCAACCTGCTAATCAGCAGCGTCACAGATGACGACTCGGGCACCTACAGCTGCGTAGCATATAACAAAAACGAGAACGTCACTGCTTCATGTGAAGTCTCTGTGCTAGGTGAGTCGCCCGTTTCCCTCTCAGCTACAAGTTCCAATGTCATTCAAGAGTCACATCATTTCTAAAAAAAAAATTATACAAACAGGTTTTCTCCGAGCCTCTGGCTATCATCCAACTAGAGGTAGTGATATAGCAAGCTAACGAGAGTCGCTGGGGACGCCTAAAGCAGAATACTCCATAATCTCTTACTAAAGAACCGCAAAAATACCGCTGTAACGTCACACTGCTTTATGCATGCTCAGACTCGGGCAGATCTGAGATCAGCGCTCTCTGGAGAAGGGAATCCTGCAGGCTGTAAATATGGACTTGTTAACATTTCTCCAGAGGATACAGTTTTCTCACTGCAGGCCTTTAAAAGCAGAATCCTCTGATAAAATATTCACTGCAGGTTGTTTCGCATCAGCGATATTGACGCCGGCAGCAGAAGCCAAAACCAGCGTGTTTTTCTTAGCGGCTCTCATTAGCATAACACACTGCATCGCCTTCCACTGTTGCTTTTGTCTTCATTTTTACTGTTTTTTTTTTTTTTTTAATAACAATAGCTAGCTGATGACCTCGCATGACTCTTGAGAAGGTGCTTGTTTATAGAAGTGTATAGACGTGTCTGATTTAGCTTTAGACTATAATTTAAGTTAAAACTAAAGTGTGTGTGTGACTTTTTTTTTTCTTTTGGTCAGGCTTTTAATATACATAGGGCTCTTGAGTTGTGTTAAATGTGGAAAAAGACCTGTAAAAATATGGAAAGATCTTCTGAATATTCTGTTGTCCCATTAACACAGTCTCAAGACTCTGAGGTGTTAAATTTGTTGTTTGTAGACGTTCCCTTATTCTCCACACTCATTATGTTTTTTCTTTTTTCATGATGCAGTTAGTGAACATATTGAAAGTCTGGAAAGTTTTAAAAAATGTATGAAAAAAGTATTGAAAGGGTCTGAAAAAACTGAAAATAGTCCTCTATTTGGCAGTATATCTCTCCAAAAAAAAAAAAAAATTCCAATAAGATATATTAAATAATATGTGAGTTCATCTTGGAGCAAGGCAGCAATAAAAAAACATAAATCAGAGTCAAAACAGAAAAAAAAATATTTTTTAAGAAGTAATGCAGCCAAAGTTTTTTCAAGCAATTTAACAAAAGATACATCACTACTTTTCCCTATTAATATCACTATTCATAATTTTATCATTTTATCATACTTGCAATAGTAAAGGACTACCTGCGAAACACAAAATTACATTCTTGATTTTGTCCGAAGGGGGTGTAAACTTATGCACTCGAGTGTATCTTTGGCAAGGGATTTTGCTTACTTTTTTGCTGCTATAACGTAAGTGATAAAAAGTAAAAACCTTGTTTCTGGAATTTTCCACAACATTAGACGTAAAGGTTTTTTTTAAATTAGTTTTTATTTATTATTAGTTTTAATTTTTTATTAGGTTTTTAAACTTTTTTAAAAAAAAGTTTTTGTTTTTTTTTATAGTACTGGTTCTGAAGTAAAACCACCCCACACGTTTTGGTGTCTTTCTTCCTCTAAGTCAGGCTTGTTAAATGATACGTTTGGGTGGTGATGCTCAGATTTATAATCAAAGATCAAAACTAATCATAACAATTGTTCTTAAAATACAAGAAAAGTGAGAGACTTTGCGTTGGTGTGAAGTAGGCGATGTTCTTGTTTAGAGCTGTGAGAGGATTGCCACTGCTTTTGAGAAGTGCTAGCAAAGCTTCTGAAAGGTCAGCATGAGCAACATCCTAAATTTAGAAAGATGATCTGTACATGATGTCCTGCTCGTGCTGCCGTGATGTCTTCCAGCTCCGGCTCTGCGACGCATCTCCTTCAATATTTCTCCAAATTTCTCTAAGATTGACCTTTTCGAAGAATGAAGAATGTTCAAGGCAGTCAGTCGGACTTTGGGTCAATAGGTACTCTCGGCTTTCATTTCAGCCTGAGTTATAACACAAGGATGAGAGAGATAATAGAGTTCCAGCAGGTTTTAGAGGAGGAGGTTTAGGTCGGAGGTTCAGTTATCATTTGGCTGTAATCCATGTCATGTGGTATAAAGCAGAGAGTGTTTAGTGTGGAGTGTTGTGAGGGTTTGCACCCGTAAACCTGGGCTTAGATACCTGGATGGGTATAAACAATAAGCGCTGTTTATTAGCTTGTACAGATCCAGTGGTAATTAACCATTACAATCGTATTAGTTCTTTTTTTTGTAGATTTTTGTTTTTCTGGCTGAAGCTCTTTATTCTGATTAATCCCATTACACCCACACCGCAGGATGGAGAGGATATGTCAGTGGACCCGGCTTTCTCTCAACAAACATTCAAATCTTATTAAATGGAGCTTACTGCACAGTGTTTCTGTACACAGTGCCGTCTTTAGTCCACAACAGGGATGGAAACAGTACTAGGGAAATATACTTCAGTGAAAATATTGCTAATTATTTTCTCAATTAAAAGTGAAGTATCCAGGCAAAAACGTACTCAAGTGTACTTTCACATGCAGTGAAGTATTAAGAAGTGGAAACGTAGATGTTTTTAATTGAGATTAAGTTAATGTCATGTTTTCATGTAGAAAGAAAGAAGAGGAGAAAATAATGTGGAAGAAAGGAAGAGGCAAAAAAGGTAAAGTATTTGGAGGAAGAAGAAAGAAACAATAGAAGGAAGGCAGGAAGGAAAAGGAAAAAAATATTTGGAAAAGAAGCAAGGAAGGGTAAGAAGAAAATGGTGTATTTGGGGAAGGAAGAAAGAATGGAAGGAAGAGAAAACAATATTTGAAGGAGGAGGAAAGAAACAATGTATGTGGAGGTGGATGGATGGATGGATGGATTTTATTATAGAAATCCTGTTTTTCACCAAAGCAGCAGGTGGACAATAAAATGCGAATAAACAGACTAGGGGTCGGTTAAATAAAGAGGAATAAATGAATTAAAAATGGCTTTGGTGATCTTTTCTGATCAACATTATAGCGCAGTTTCTGTACAAAACAGTGTTATATGATGTGTACACTGCAGAATCTGTACACTGTGTAATAACCACCCATGAAGAAGCGTTTGGATGGGTCACAAATATATAACTCCACCCCTCAGCTACGGCTGTGTCGGAAGTGTGCGCCATCTCGATTCTTCAGCGGGGGTCAGTCTGTGTAGCGCAAAACAGAAATCACAAAAGTTCAAAAACCGTCTCGGTATAAACTTTTCCACAGCGGAGTATGTTGTTGTCCCGATTAGCAAGCGTGTCGCGCTACATGAGCTGCGTGCTGTCTGAGTTTCAGCTTTGTTCTACGTTCCTAGCTCTGAGACGAATTAATATAACACACAATATCCAGGACTAAAGGTGAAAAATGATGCAATCGAAGGAAACTCAATGTGTTAGGTGGAAAATTCAGCATTCGAGGCTACGTCTCTTAGCGCTTACGTCCTGCTTCTGAAATATGAGGACAGTGATGAATCATAGCCTAAAATAACCTATGCTAATACCTTACTCTATCGTGTAGCGGTGATGCTAGTGATTTATAACTCATAACGGCGGTGTCCTCCCGGCTCGGCCTTGTGCTGCTGTGTCACTCTGTATTTAATTGTCATCATAGGAGATGAGTACTGTGGAGGGAAAAATGGTTCAGGTGACGAAAAGTGCCGAGTCGTGTTTGCAGAGTTGTAAACATGGCCGATTGGTGCGTATTGATCACGTCGCTGGCCACCTGTGTGGAGGAGAGCGCTGAGAATCACCAATTCTTTACAGAGAGAGCGAGAGCGTTAATGTGCCACATCGCTAAACAAAGCTGCTACAGAGTTAGCGAAAGTTAGCAAGAGACTGTTATTAGCACAGTTCGGATCAATAGTGCTGGCTCTCGGACTCTGTCTCTCTCTCTCTCTCTCTCTCTCTCTCTCTCTCTCTCTGTTCTCATAAACCATTTCTCCTGCTATTTTCTTGTTCATTTCTTTCTTGTCTCACCTCCTCTGTCAGATAAACGCCTCAGTGCGCCATTTTTTTTTTATTAAACCCAACAGCTTTGTTTACAGTCTTCTGCAATATCTCAGGACCAGGTCATGAATTTTCAATGAGAAAGTGAGAATGCTCCCCAGCCCTGATGTGACCTCGACCATGCTGCACACACTCCCACCTGTGTGTGTCTGTTTGTTCTGAAACGATGGAGAGAGATGCTGAAAGACGTTCATAAGAAGGCGCAAGATGGCTTAAGGAGACGTGTAGTGCTGCACTGAGTTTCCAGTCATTTTCCGTAACAGGAGCTCTATTTTGTGAAAGAAAGAAAGAAAGAAAGAAAGAAAGAAAGAAATGAACAAACATCGAATGTAACTATAACTAGTTATAAAGCCTAAAGTTAATTTTTTTTTTTTAAATGTAATCATTGGCAGGTCAGTGTGATAGAAGTGCAGTAACACTGTGGGGACGTTGTGCTGTTATTGGAAAATAATCATCTTCGGGAACAGCTCAGCTCGTCCTCTTTTATTGGTCACTTATTAAAACCAGTGCTGTGGCTTTCCTTCTTTTCTCGAAGTGTGAGAGCGCATTAATTAGAGTGTGCAGCGTTCATACAGCGAGCATGTAATGAGATGAGTCATCATCCCTACACACACACACACGCACACCACCATCCACAGTCTTATTTGTTCTTATTAGAGCCTCTGCAAAGTATCATGTGAGCTGTCCGCTTTGGGAAGCATGGAGCTTAAACTCTTGATATCGAGCCACATAAGATGTGCAGAAAGAAAGAAAGAATTTTATGCTGTGGTAGAAAGGAAGAAAGAAAGAAAATTTATTTGGAAGTGAAAGAAAGAAATAATGTATTTGGAGAAAGAAAAAAAGAAAACGTTTTAAAAACGTGGTAGGAAGAAAGGAAGAAAGAAAGAAACAAATTATTTGGTGGCAAAAATTAAAGAAAGAGAAAAAGAGAGAACTTATTTGGCGGTAAAAAATTAAAAAAGATAGAAAGAAAAAAGAAAAAGGTTTTTAAAATGTGGCAGGAAAAGAAAGAAAGAAAGGAAGAAAGAAAAATTATTTGGCAGTAAAAAATAAAGAATGAAAAATTATTTGGAGTCAAAAATTAATAATAAACATTGTTTAAAAATTAAATATAAGGAATAAAACACTTGAGGGAGCACTGTAATTGGAAAATAATCAACCTCCATGTGGTTGATTAATTTCCTGTAACATAAGAGCGCACGTGTTTTATTCCTTAATTCGTTCTCAGTTTACACACAGGACATGCAGGAACATTAAGCAGGACCTGAACAGTAACCCACCAACTGAACACTAACCAAAAAGAAAAAAAAAAAAAGAATCAGTTTAATAGCTTTTGCTATTAATTTACTTTTTCCTGAACTGCTCAGCTCTTCTTGGTCCTTCAGGCCTGAAAGTGGTATAAATACATTTCGTCGGTCTCTTTGTTGGCCGAGAGAGCTGCTCGCTCCAATACTCTTGATGCCTTTTGAAAAACATTTATGTTATCACGTCAGTAAAGCCGCTGATACTCCACAGAGCTCGTTTCTCAGACTGAAAAGCCTCTGGCCTCGAGCCTATTTGCAAACATCACAACGCTGCAACACAGTGAACGAGGATCTGGGACATCATGAAGGAGAGTTATAATGCATGAAAAAGGAGAGAAGAAGGAACGTAATTTAGCTGCTGCTGATAAGAGTGTAGACATACAGACGGTCATGATCTGACTTTGGGGGGAAAAAAAAAGTATTTAAAAAGCACAACTATGTGCTCTGAAGTACAAGGTCAGATTTTTAAGAGATTTTTGTTCGAGGACTTAACAGAAGTGCAAATGTTATACTACACACTGTGATTAGGCTGGGCGATATGACAAAAATATCATATCACGATATTTCAAGACATTTCTACGATACACAATATGCATCACAGGTTTCTAAAAAAACCTCTATCAGAACGTTATTGCTGCATTTTAAAAATCAAACTTTCAAATTTTGTTTGATGACACTTTTATTAAATGTGTACAAAAATAAATTAATCCTGAAAAGGAAAGGGAAAAAATTCCAAATCTACAAAATGTTTAACATTTTACAGTTTTAAAGATTCAGACGGTAAAAAAACTTCATGAACTCTGCTTCTGTAGTTATTGTTATTAAAAAAAAAACATAAAATTTATAAAAAGATATCACGATATCTCAAGAGTGTATCAACACAAAGTATCACAATATTTATACCATCGTATTACCCTACCCAATACTATTCCTCAGTGTGGTATTCATTAGAATAGGCAGTATGCAAAAATGATCGTTCGCTAGGTGATGCTAGTCAGTCATGTGACCACCTTTCACTTAGTTATTTTTAGATGGTGACTAACGATGATGAGCTTTTAGTTGCTGTGATTGGTCAGAAGGTGTTGATTCATTTTCTATAACAGCAGCTCTGACAGTACTTCCAACTGCAAGGCACATCACAGATTTATATTAATGTGCTCCTTCTAATACATTATTGTTTCTATAGAAGCAACTCTTTGCTCATAAAAAATGATCTCTTTAAATGGTTTTATGGTGTTAATAAAATTGGGCTGAAGTCAGTAGAATTTGTAACAAATCGTAACTTATGAAGCCTTTTCACATCACAAAAGCGCCATATCATGTACAGTCAAGTAGAATATAATGCAAAGGGAATTCTGTTTACCGTGAACTGTGCTCCACCATGTTATTGGTTTGTTTATGTCTGAGTTTATTCCCAATTTGTTTGTCAGATATGAGTCTCTCTTTACAGTGTCAGAGGTCAGGTTTTTCTGAGTTCCGAGTACAACGGATTCCAACATAAGCCCTGCCCACAGTTTACGCATTAGAGAAGCCCCAAACCAGTCTTGACTACACACCCGAGACAACTAACCAAGAGACATGTCTTGGTTAAAAGTATGTGGACACCTGAATACTGAACATCCCATTCCAAAACCAATATCGAGTTGTTCCCTCTTTGTTGCTATAATAATCTCCACACTTTTGGAAGACTTTCCACTAGATTTTGGAGCCCATTCAGCCACAAGAGTGCAAGAGGTTGGGCACTGATGCCGGGCAAGAAGGCCTGATGCACAGCTGTCATTCCAGTTCAATCCAAAGGTGTTCAGTGGGGTTGAGGTCAGGGCTACACGAGTTCTTCCACCTCTACCTTGGCAAAACTTGTCTTCAACAGGATGCTGACAACACTGCAGAAATACAAGGACACAAAAAGTGCAGGGTTTGTAACTAGAGTCTCTAAGGAAGTCCTTTGCGTTCAGTCCATAATTGGTGCACTGGATGAGCATCCAATCTCAATGATCAGGGTGCCTGACTCGGATAGTTTTGAGACGTTTTAGTCTGAATTTGCATCTGTCCTAATGTGGGATTCTCATTTAGTATGTCGATCATTTTGAGAAAGGGCCCAGTCTTAATTTGTATTTGTGCTAACATGGGGGTCTCATTTAGTACATCAGCCACGTACTTTTGAGAAAGGGCTCCACCCCTTCTGATATGTGCAGAAGGCTGTAACAAACCAGAGCAAAAGATATCCATAGTCCACACTTTATTTGTGGGGCTTTTTGAATTTCCCAAAGTGAACACTACAAATGGCTAGTGCACTAGACACATAGCTAGCTCCTTAATGGACCTGACATTATGCCTTTGCTAAGACACCGAGTCAGAATAATTGTCCACATAGCATGTTTATTAAGCAGTTTGCATGTAGTAGTGCTGGCCTGTGATAATGAATGTTTGTTATTTGCGATAATAATGACTCCAGTGATGCTCATGAGGTCCTTTTAGTGGCTTAATTAATTGACCAAAGAAAATGTCAAAGGCTTCCCTCTTTTAGCACCTTCATTTCTCTCACCATCTCTTCCTCTCACGCTTTGCTTCAGTTTGATGCATGAGTTTGGGGCATTGCATAAAGTTGCTATCGATCAGCGGCGCGTCACATTTTCTTACCAAGAATAACAACTCGTCTGGTGTTTGGATTGTTCTCAACGCGGCTGCTCTCATTAGCCTCCCGACGGCAGTTGTCTGAAAGCATCTTAGCCTGACACAAAGAAACAGCTTGGGGGGGAAATGATGACTAATTTCCAGTCAAATGAGGTAAAAAAAAAAAAAAAAATAGCATGCAATGGAAACACTCAAGTTTTAGCAAAGCTGTTTACTAGGGGTGTAACACTATTCCACTACCTGTATCTGTTTAGTGCTCCAAATACTCTTCTGCATACATGAGCTCACAGATGCCCATGATTGACTAGTGTCACTGTGAATGAAAAGGGGAGAGAGAGTATGCCATCTCTCCCACACATGGGGCACGGGCAGGTTTGCCCTCTTGATGCTCACTCACTGATGGCTGCAGCATCATCTGGATTCAAACTTGTGATCTCCTGTTGCACCACTCAGAAGCCACTGTATTTTTGATCATGCTTTGCGATTATTATTTTTCGTTTGTACCTGTTCAGTGTTTTCTAATGAATTGAGTTGGCTGTATTTCCCAAAATGTAAACAAAGTAGTAGCCTAACTGAAACCACAGTGCCGCTGACCAGGCAGTTACTAAGGATGACTGAATGTCATGTTAATGAATGTGAGCTTTGTTTGTTCCACGAGGTTCATGTCTGATCACTCACTCATGTCCGCATGAAAGTAAAAACCTTCCACTCATGCAACTCGTTTATGTCCCAACGCACACCTCTAGTCTCAACCAGATGCCCTGTGAACAACCTTTCTGCCAAACAAATAGTGTGCCTTTTATTCTTATCTGTATTTCTGTCCATTTAGAACATTTTATCTGCACATTTCGAATAATATATTAATATTCGGTTACATCCCTACTTCTGACAGATACTATTTTTGACAAACTGAGGCCCTTTAGACCTTATCTGGGGGTCTGTTTGGTTTGTTTGACATTTCTGAGATTTTGTAATTCTGAACCTGCAACTGTTTGATATCTTCTCAAGACCTCGCTGGCTGCTTGTTCTGACAAAGATTTGACATGTAGTCAAAGCAAACGGACGGGTGATGCAGCACTGCTGTCTTCTTGCTTGTTTGTGTCACATTTTAGATTGCCAGAGCAAAGGCGTATAAAAATTCAGTGATTCGAATCGATTTGATTGGTGCTGTCAAAAGCAGGTACACTGTTAGAAAAACAAACTGTAGTACATTTTTGTTCTCGAAGGTACAACCAATATAAATGTACCATCCAATATATAGTAGTGGGTCTTAAAGTACACTTAGTACCTCAGTGGCACAAAAGATGTGCCCTTGTGGGAACTACTCCAAGGACAAGAGTTTGTAACGTCTGAGAGTGTCGCCAGTTTTGTGGACTCCTTTCAGTTCCTCATGCTGCATAAACAAGAAACGTTGTCCTGCGAGTTTAGATAATTCAGTTCATCAAGTAGAAAGGTCTTTTATTGGCTCTTTTATGATGTCTTTGTGTGGCATGAGGAAATGAGACAGGACCTGAAAGCTTGAGTGTCCTGCCAGAAGAACGACAGTTGCACAATAACCTGGACAATAAAATGTCACAATTAACTAAGCTTTACTTTATTCAGAAATTCATTCAAGCTAATCCATTGAGCTTCAGCTGACCGGAGACGCTGATTGTTGGACCTGTCTTACTGAACTGGGGCTATAAAAGATGTCATTGGTCTGCTTTTGGTCGGTTTTGCTTGGCCTTGATTTGGCCTCTAAATATAATGGTTCATATTAAGCTTGACGTGTTGTATGTGACATCAGCAGTAATCTTCCCTAAGTCTCTGAGATGATGTATTGAACCTTTCACTCTGAGTGCAGTCTGAAAATGTAGGCGCCCCACTAACAGTGGCAAAGACATAATTTTTTTATACAATAGCTGAATACATCACCTTAATTGTCCATTTTGTACCACTAGTATGGATCTTTTATGCAAAAAGGTGCAGATACAACCTTAGATCCTTAAAAGATACACTATATTCACATTTCAAGGTAAAAGATGCATACTAAGGGAACTAAAAGCTGTAGCCTTGATAGTACCGCCCCAGTAATAATTCATGGGTACTGTTTATACTGGTTTAAAGGGGGGGAAAGGTCACAATATCTCAAAAACAAACATATTGTTCAGACAAAAATGTGAAATCCTTTACATTACAGGACCAGAGTCTATATCCGTTGTTATTCTGATGCTGTTTGCTCCCCAAAACCAGAATAATGGCTGCGTGGATGTTTGTTGTCCCCTTGAGTTATTAATAATGCATCATTGTCTGAGAATACAAATTGAGATCTGACTTGGTGATAAAAAGCCGTGTGTATGCGATATGCATGCTGTATTTACACAGCCCTCATGCTCTTCTGATGGGGTCTGACACCCCATTCCAAGGGGGGTTTGTATCCTCACACACACACACGCACACACGTCACAGCAGGAGTCACAGGGCTGAAAATGTCACCAGCGGTGCGACAGGCTGTCACTGATGCCCCTCGAGACCCCCTCAGCATGGGGACGGTATTAACACACACTCAGGCACGCAGCAGATGTTTATTCAAACGCATGACGTGCCGATTTCCATGTGAATAGAGAAGAGGAGCGAGTCATTAAGATCAGCTTATATAAAACGAGCCGCTCTGTCCTGCTCCGGCTTTTTGTCATGCTAATCGCATTTTTGGACGACACACACAACTGCAGTCACCTGGGCCGGGTTTTGTCTGCGCATTGTTTCGTTTGCAATATCCGTCTTCAGCTTCGATCTTTTTATCCGATGTCATCTTGCTGTCTGTCTTGTGTTTGTTTTATGTTTTGTGAATAACGTTAGAGGTTATTTCTCAATTCCGAGAATGTAAAGAACAAGTTATCCCATGAATAAAGAACTAAGGACACAAGAACAGAGAGCACTCCATTAATCCTGTAGCGCTACCGACTGTCTTAAGCGCTAACAGCGTCATGAGATACACGTAGCCAAGTTACCTCAGTGATAACAGTCCAGCGCTAAAAGCTAACAGTACTTCTTAGCTAGCTAATGTTACCACAGGAGTTTCTTGCTAGCTAGCACTTTAGAGTTCCATATTAGGAACTGCTTTTACCAAATAAACAAATATTCAGCAAATGCATTACCTGGTTCTGTATTACCATTTTCATAATAAGGTTTTAATTTAGGGGGAAAATACATTAAAATCAAAGAGGTAAAAATCTGAGTAGACTGCTGTTACTATGTTGTTGTGATTTTAAATGATTTAATTTTAATTAATTCAATTTTGTGTTACTTTGTCAATTTTCTTTACCAACCGATTCATCTCTGATTTTTTATTTTTTTTTGGTATAGGACAAATAATGTAATTAAGCTGTCTATGGGTCTCACAAAAAAAGCAAAATGACTACTGATATTTTAAAATTTTATTAGAATTTTTTTAGATGTACTTTATTAATGGTACATGTGCATTTTAACTTTGTGCATCGATTTGCATAATTTAACTGTATGCATAAAATCCAACTTTCTAATTTGTTGGTGGGAAAAATTATTATTATTAATAATAATAATAATAATAATAAAATAAAAATACCTAAGAAAAATAATTTTTAGTTCAAGGACATAAAAAAGATCAAATGAAAGCAATGACTCAACTGAGTGGTTGAAATAATGCATTTTTTTTTTTTTTTTTTTTTTTTTTTTTTTTTTTTTTTTTTTTTTTTTTTTTTTTTTTTTTAATATATATATTCCTACTAAAAAATGCTTGATGTAAATGGTTAAGCAGACAAAGAGTTAACCATTTATTTCTTCAGTTTTTGAATCAAACTTGGCTAATGGAGGTGGCACTTGCTTTGAAAAAGCTCATAGTAATCAGTGTTAAAGTTTTTTTCTCCATTAGATGGAAGTAAGTGGTCAGATTGTGGGGGGCGGAGCCTCTGAGCATAAGATTACAGCTGGACCAGCGCCCATTATACACTTCCTATCATGTGCTCCATCTATATTTTTAGTATGATTGTTGCAGTATTACAATACATACACCTAACAAATGGACTCAATTATTTAAAATCTCGAGGCTAGCGCTTGCTGTAGCGCCCGCAGCATTTGATCCCTCTGTAATTGGTGGTTTAGTGTCTCACCCTGGGTGGAAGAGGAGGGGATTGCAGTTTAATGGAAATCGTTAGGGTTTAATTAGCACAATACGCTACTGATAAAGCAGCAGCATGGCTAATGACATATCGATGCTGATGTGTAGTACAAACACACCGCCTTCGCGCTGACAATTTAAGAATACGAGGGTAAAAAAACTGTTTTTTTTTTTAATGCAGCATCATGTGTCATTATCTCTGCGTTCTGTGAGATGGAAGAAAAGATGAGAGAAATCACACACAGCTCCTTTGTAATTTAATCTGGAAAAGTCTGCATTGTTCTGGAGATTGTTGGCTTTGAGTCCACACACCCACACACATTAGATTTGTATTTCGCCGGTGTTTTTGGAGCTCAGTGCCAGTCACACTCTCTGGATAATCGATCCTTCAGCGCTCACTAAAGTCTGTGGGAGGCCTGAATGAAGAAAAGGGGTAAATGTTTCCTTCTTTCATCTGGTTTGATGTGAGCTTAGGAACATTAAGAGCTCGGAGAGAAAGTAGGGAATGTGAACTCCAGCTGCAAGTGTGTGTGTGTGTGTGTGTGTGTGTGTGTGTGCAGAGCTTGTATGAGCATGGTTAAGAGTGTTTATTTAAATGATGCGAGTAGAGCAAATTGAGTGTCTTTGCTGTCTGACAGGTCAAATCTCTCATTTGTCTCTCTTTTTATCCATCTCTGTTTTACTCTATCATCTTTGTTTATAGACATGTCAAGAATGAAGGACAGTAGTAACTAGTACTTACAGTTGAGTGCTAAAGTATGTACACCCTTAGGAAAAAATGAAGTATGCTGCCCCTTTAAAGCGTCAGTCCATTATTCAGTTACTTATCTAAAGGCATATAACGTAGTAACTATTTAGTAATAAACTCATAATTACTATGAACAAAGACAACAGTTACTGTGAAAGAGGTATGTAGTTGCATGAATGAAAAATTTATATCTAGATCCATTTTTGTTGCCTTCGTTTGCTGGATTATTATCTTGGGGGTGAAAAGTTTTGCACTGAACTGAGACATGAATAAAGACAGTATAGATATTGTTGTTCAGTGTGTCTAGACTATCTGTAGATGGGTCCGTGGTGGGGATAGATAATACTAAAGTGTGTGTGTGGACAAGGTTGAGTGCAAACGTTTGTATACTCTCAGGACTAAATAAATAATTGTAACCCCATAAAGTCTCGGGTTATAATTCAGTCAGTTCTCTTTAGGCATATTATAGAATAACTACTTAGTAATTACTTTGTAATTACTATAATCAAAAGTAAGACATGAAAAATGAAAGGTATGTGGTAGCAAGAATAACACATTTAAATTTTGATAAGTTTTTGTTGCCTTCGGTTTTGGATTATGATCTTGTTATCTTGGGGGCATGAAAAGTTTTGCAATGAACTGAAACAAGAATAAGAAGAGAATAGAGATTGTTGTTCAGTGTATCTAGATGAGCTATAGGTTGGTATAGAGGGAGAAAGAGAGAGATATAGTACTAAAGAGTATGTGGAAATGTTGAGTGCAAAAGTTTATATACCCTAAGGACTAAATAAATAAATGTAACCCCTTTAAAGTCTCAGGTTATAATTCAGTCACTTACTAAAGGCATATTATATAGTAATTACTTAGTAATTACATTGTAATTACTATAAACAAAGGTAACAAAAATGAAAAATGAAAGGTATTTAGTTGCAAAAATGAGAATTTTAAATCTTGATCAGTTTTTGTTGCTTTCTGTTTTGGATTATCTTGTTAATCATGAATAAAGTCAGAATAGACGTTATTTATATAGATGATCCATAGATGGATACACATACAGAGAGAGAGAGAGAAATAAAGAGTATGTGTGACAAAGTTGAGTGCAAATGTTTTTATACTCTTAGGATTTTTATACTCTTAGGAAAAAAAAAACTACCCACTTAAAGACTCGTTTTGTGGCATATTATTTAGTAATTACTTTGTAATTATTATCAAAAAGGTAAGTATTTGCAAGATTCCACCTTGATTTGGATTGTTATAATTGTTATAGGATACACCCACATTTTATTTTTAAGATCTTGGAATTCCATTTTCCTTTTTTCACCCTGATGCATCTTATTTTTCTGTATACTGTGAGACACTGAGAAACTCGACTGTATCAAGAGAGAATAAATCTAGTGAAATGTAGTATAGAAAGAGAGATGTCGATGTGCAGTATGTGCATGTCTCTCTCTCTCTCTCTCTCTCTCTCTCAGTTGCTGTCTTACTCTCTCTCTCCAGCAGTGGGGGTTTTTTCCTCTTCTCCTGGTCTCTTCTCTTACTGTTGTGACAGATGTGTCTGTGTGGCCATCCGTCAGCACGAGCCTGAGGGAGTCCAGCAGATCCACATGGGGGGGGGGTGATGGGGAGATGTGGTGATGGGGAGATGTGATAAGAGCAATAGTGCTTACCTGAGTCCCCTGTCTGTCACCTCATGATAGAGGTGAGACAGGGAGATGTGGGAGACTGTCGGATACGTCCATGAGTGACCGGTTTACACCAGTTTAGAGTGAAAACCACAGGCTATTCTGTGACCTGCAATACGTGACCTCTCTCTGTCTCTCTTTCTGGTGTTTAAATGTGTAAAGTGCACATACGTTGTTTACCGACCACTGAATCTATAAGAACGGTTTCACACCATCATGGTGACATCCCGCGCACATCTCACTTCAGTTACGTGTCAGTCGAGTCGATTTTGGACAGGTGACAACAGTGTGTGGTCATCATTTTAAAAAGGAAGCGCATTTGTAGAGGAAAAGCCAGATAGAACAAGATCAATAACTAATTTTCCTGGTGAAATGGGGCTCTCCATATCTCCGCATGGATCTGTAGACCTTTCCCAGTGCAGCATTTGTTTTTATTATGCCGGTTCCTTATTGAGGAATGCATTATTCCGAGATGAAAAGAAATGATGTCGGAGGATTTAAAGACTTTATGCTCTTCACAGTCGCGAGCAGTTCCATCAAGGAAGCGGCGCATCTCCTTCAGGGGAAGTTATGAGCGGATTATATTTCCAATATTCTGCCGGATTTCCCGGATGATGGATGCATGGCTATACACTGTAACCTGCCCTGCTCAAATTTAGCCCAGACACATCGAGCATGACTACTTAAATCCAATCACACACTAATCTCCAGGTTTCCATCATGTTTTGAGACTCAGAAAGGATCATCCTCGTCTCAGATTCATCCCACATATCTTTCATTTTGGCTGTGGTGGGATCTGAGACAGCTGTTGCCTTCAGTTAAGGGTGAAACCTGTAGCAGAGACTTGGTAATCTGTTCAAGTACTTATAAGAACACAGAGTGACAAGGGCACTATTACATTCTTCTGGACAAGGGCACTACGTTCACCTTTACTTATTCGGCTGCTGGGTTTATCCAGAGAGACTTAGGCATGAGGCAAAGTCCAAAAAAAAAAAATAATAAATACACTCTATCTGGCATTACAAAGGGTACTGCAGTTTTTCTCTCTGGTGGAACTATACATAGAACTTTTTTTTTTCCTGAAAATATTCCAGGTAGAACCCTGTTAAGCTTGGAAGCTAACAAAAGTATTTGAATGTTAAATTTATAAAATTGGAATTATCTACATGTCACAGTAAATAAAAAAAATTTTCCTTTGTTTTTAACGTGCTAAAGGTCGTGGCGTGAAGATGGCAGACGACTGGGACACTGATGTCTGCTTTTTCCTGGGAATCGTGGATGATTCACCTTTGAACTGATTTACACAAAATCCATATTTTGGAGTAAGATTTCTGGGATTTGTATGTAGGGTTCTGAAATATTGAAAATCTACAATCTTAGGGTTCTAATATTTTAAATTTGAAATCTTGCTCTGACCAACTTCAAAACAAAGGGAAAAAATGGCACAATACCACTTTTTCCCATACCGAAACCTGAAGGATCAGCTGATAGGGATACTCATTCGGTTTTGTTTTCTTTAAAAACTACTACGCTAGAGTTTTACTTTTTCACAAATAATCACTTTCATCATAAATATAGTAAAGTATAAATATAATAAAAATCATTCCTAACAAAAGTTAAGTAAGTTTCTTTGTATGTAAACATTTTTTCGGTTCCAAAAGTAAGTTTCTTTTCCAATTCCAATATTACAGGATCCGATATCCTATGTTTTCTCAGATATCCGAGCCACCATTTTTTTGGCCCGATACCATTACTGGCTACCGGATTGGATTTATCTCTAATAAAAATGTACATTTATTAAATACACCACAGAAAAAATTATTATTTAATGTGACATGTATCTGATTCAGATATACGAAATTCAGATTCGAGTACTTTTGTCGGCTTCTAAACTCCACGGGACCTTCTAAGCTGAGTAGTTGGTGACTTGGTGAAAGTATATAAACAAACGTTAAAGCACGAGGAAGAAGAAGACCTGAAAAGGGAAATAGGTTGCATGTAGTACCTGAGACCATTAGATAAATCGAATGATGATGGTGAGATTAGCATGCTAGTAAACTCTATGCGATACTTGGAATGAATCGGCTTGGCCACGCCTCTTTTTTAACGACCAGTCACAGGCTTGGTCTTGTAGTGTTTTCAGCCAACCAGCTGCCATGTGCAAAGCCTCAGCCTTTGTTTCTCTGCAATTACACCAGCCGACCATCGTCTCTACATACAGTCTGCTGAGGTCTTTACCGTACAATTACTTTGCAATTCCATATTTTAGACTTAATGGAGCACTTCATAAAATATAAGTACTTAAGTACTTCATAAAGCATTCATACAGCAAATACAGTATATGCACAACTCATCATTCATAAATAACTGCAGTTAAATCTTCATAACAATCCATTTGAATGAATGACGTTATATTTTTCATTAAAATCTACGAAGCATAGAAGGCCACTACTTTCCTGCCAGGCATATCCGTGGGCGTTCTTCAAGAACTGTGTGAGAAGATAAATATGCCAGTGCTGTTTTGGCTGAAGATGGCAGGTTTTGCTCCTAGCTGTATACATTATCATACACAACGTAATTGAAGCCATTTGGATGCTGTCCTGAAACCTCCACGCTTTCTGCTTTTATTCACCTCAGTGTTTTTTTCCCCTGTCTACGCGCTTTTTAGCTGAACGTCATTGGCATAAGTCAGTAAACTCGAATGCAACAGCAGTTTCTTTGCGTTTCTAAAACGTCAGTTTGTTTGTATTTTTCTCCAGTGCCGCCCCAGTTCTTGAACTACCCTTCCAACACGTACGCATACGAGAGCTCGGACATTGAGATGGAGTGTGCGGTGACGGGTAACCCTCAGCCCACCGTGCGCTGGATGAAGAACGGAGAGGCAGTCATCCCCAGTGACTACTTCCAGATCGTGGTGAGTACAATATGACGAGACAGATAGCATTAACATAAAAACCTTTTTGTGAAAAATCTAATGTTTAAAGGTTTAAAGCAGAAATTGTACAAAATTATAACTCCAGTTTGATCTGAATATTTAAGTTTATTTAATACAGACTTGGTTTCTTGGTTTACTTCAGTGTTTCCAGCTTGTAATCTTCAAACCCATGGCTGTGATTAATCTTTTTTTTCCTCTCTTTGAATTTCAGGATGGTGGGAACCTGCAGATTTTGGGCCTGGTGCGTTC